>JAWPHD010004961.1:62500-174307 GCA_037043455.1 Cyrtodaria siliqua
CCTTTTCCAAAAGAAGTACTATAGTTCAACTTACAAAGTGCATGTATTCATTCAGCTGTAGTAAATATCCGTAGTAGGCCCCTAGACATCGAAACTGGATGTTCTAAATACAGTCTCGTATTATGTTATAAAATGTACTCTTCAAATGACGTTGACATAAAACAGATGTTCTACCCAACCCTCCATACTGAGCAAAAACAAGAGGTCAATGACCTTGAAGCTCTACTGATAGATTTTGATAGCCAGATTAGCCATGGGAACCTGTGCAGTTTAATGGAAATAAGACCAACACTTTCAAAGAAGTAGTCGCCACATGTTTTTCCTATGTCACTCTATGTAAACAAAGATGGCCGCTGGCTGCCATGTTTGACATAGAATCAAAATGAATTTTGTTAAGGACCAATTAGATGTCATGCCAGTCATTTTGGTACAGGTTTCAAATCAATACCACTTATTATTTTTGAGAAGTAGTTGCCTCAAACTTGTTTTTAAGCTGTAGCAGCCATCTTGAATTTCCGGCCAACCTGATTTTCACTTGGGACTAATTGGACATCAAGACCAACATTCCTGTAAAGTTTTATGAAGGTCATTTTGGTAACGGTACCAAACCGATACCACTTATGGTTTTAGAAAAGTAATCGGCACAAAATTATATCTAAAATCTATTTTAGCCACGGCAGCCATCTTGAATTTAAGGCCGACCTGATGTTTACTTTGGACGAACTAGACATCAGGAGCAACATTCCTATATTCCTAAATAGTATGATTTATTATGCATTACCTATGCAATATTATAATCTCATTCAGTTTTATCCTTATCTTTTTCCTGCTTATAAAAAGGTCATGATGCTACCACAAATTTTAATAAGAAAGCTATATCAATTAAATCCCTTCAACATCAACCTTAGTATATCCTATTTCCTGTTCGAAAGTAATTTCTCCAAATCACAATTTCATAAAAATAGCAGGTGTGTGTTCAGATCACAGGTATTGTTATGCAGTTTCTCCTGAGAATTAGGTAACTATCTCACCCGTACATGTCTAGTCTTGCTCTTGTCTCAGGGTCATATTTGGAAAATCAGAATCAAAATAAAATCTTAAAATATTACAATTTGTTTTCTGAGAGCCAAAAATACAAAGGAGACTTAATCCTATCCCACTGTGAATGAATAATGGTCTGTCCTTTCTTTGTATTTGGACCAGTCCATTTATAGTACAAAGGGGTGTTTCAGTCAAATGACTGATGAACACCCAGACAGTGTAAACCCTGATTAGTCTGCATAATGTCGTGCCAAACATTTTGGTAAAGGTTCCAATTCAAAACAAGAGGCCCAAGAGGGCCTGTGGACGCTCTACTGGCTAACATGGCTCTTATAACATCAATGAAGCGAGTGACTGCCATTTACGTTTTTTTGAAACTTTCGGGCAAAAAACAGCTTTTTAACTAAATCAAGGGCCATAACTAAAGAATCTGGTAAAGTTTGGTAAAGATCAGATGAAAAATGAAGGCCCTACTGTATTAACGAGGCAAAATATAGCATGTTTAACTAAATCAAGAGCCATAACTCCTCTGTTACTGGTCCGACTGGTCCAACACAGAGCTAAAAAATCAAAATAAAAAATTCAAATTAAAACAAAAATCAAAAGAAAAAATTAAAAAAAATAAAATAAAAAAAATAAAATAAAAAAAATTAAAAATTAAAAACAAAAAAAAATCAAACAAAAAAAAATTCAAAAAAAGAAAATAAATTAATATAAAAAAAGGAAGTCATAAAATCTGGTAAAGTTTGGCAAAGATCAGATGCAAAATGAAGGCCCTATCGTATGACGAGGCAAATTATAGCATTTTTAACAAAATCAAGGGCCATAACTCCGCTGTTACTGGTCCGATCTGGCCGGTTTTCGAATTGACCGAGCTTTCATTGACATTAGCAATCTGATAAAGTTTGGTAAAGATCGGATGAACAATGAAGCCCCTATCGTCTTAACGAGGCAAAATATAGCATTTTGAACTAAATATCAAGGGCATTAACTCCGCTGTTACTGGTCCGATATAAATGGTTTTCGAACTTGTCCGAGCTTTCATTGATATTAACAATCTGATAAAGTTTGGTAAAGATCGGATGAACAATGAAGCCCCTATGGTCTTAACGAGGCAAAATATAGCATTTTGAACTAAATCAAGGGCCATAACTCCGCTGTTACTAGTCCGATATAAATGGTTTTCGAACTTGTCCGAGCTTTCATTGATATTAACAATGTGGTAAACTTTGGTAAAGATAGGATGAAAAATGAAGGCCCTATCGTCTTAACGTGGCAAAATGTAGCATTTTGAACTAAATCAAGGCCATAACTCCGCTGTTACTGGTCCGATATGTATGGTTTTCGAACTTGTCCGAGCTTTCATTGATATTAACAATGTGGTAAAGTTTGGTAAAGATAGGATGAAAAATAACGGCCCTATCGTCTTAACGAGGCAAATATAGCAATATAGCATTTTTAACTAAATCAAGGGCCATAACTCCGCTGTTACTTGTCCGATCTGGCTGGTTTTCGAACTTGTCCGAGCTTTCATTGATATTAACAACCTGTTAAAGTTTGGTAAAGATCGGATGAAAAATGAAAGCCCTATCGTCTTAACGAGACAAAAGTTAACGACGGAAGACGGACGGACGGACGACGGACAACGCGCCATCCCATTCTGGTTATGGTTTTTGAGAAGTAGTCGCCACAAAGTCGCATTTTTAAATATATTTTTAGAAGTGGCGGCCATCTTGAATTTCCTACCGACCGGATTTTTTGCTAGGATCAACTAGACATCAAGAGCAAGAATCCTGTGAAGCTTCATGAAAATCCATCAAGTAGTTTTAGATGAGTAGTGCCACACGTTTTTCCTATATAACTATATGTCAACAAAGATGGCCGCTTACGGCAATGTTTGAAAGCGGCAATGTTTGACATCGAATCAAAACGAATCTTGGTTAGGACCAGGTAAATGTCGCACCAGTCATTTTGGTAAAGGTTTCAATACAATATCACTTACGGTTTTTGAAAAGTAGTCGCCGCAAAGTCGCATTTTTAAAATCTATTTTTAGCAGTGGCGGCCATCTTGAATTTCTTACCGATCTGAATCTTTGCTATGATCAACTAGACATCCAGAACAAAAGTCCTGTCATGTTTCATGAAATTCTATCAAGTAGTTTCAGAGGAGTAGTCGCCACAAGGTTTTCCTATATAACTCTATGTAAACAAAGTTGGCCGCTGGCAGCCATATTTTACATCCAATCAAAATAAACTTTGGTTAGGACCAACTACAGGTCGTGCCAGTCATTTTGGTAAAGGTTCCAAATCAATATCACTTAGGTTTAGGAGAAGAAGTCGCCACGATATTGCATTTTTTAAATATATTTTTAGCCATGGTGGCCATCTTGAATTTCCAGCGGACCTGAATTTTTGCTAGCATCAACTATACATCATTCTTGTGAAGTTTCTTGAAATAAGTAGTTTCAGAGGAGTAGTCGCCACAAAAAAAAGTTTACAGACGGGACGATAAGGCTAATATAAAGGACGCACTTTTAATGCTGGTATTTCCATAGGCTAGTTTTTGGTGACTATAAACGCTTGAACAAAGAGTTTTAATAAATACAAAAGTTAGTATGTAAGCACACTTGAGAACAAAATATTCAAATGTGCCATTTAATAACCTGTTATGGATGATATCAAAACTTCAAAGGGAGGTAATTTGATAGTGTTGATACAGCTACCTACAAAAGCGTTGTTATGTTTTTATTGTGTGCTTTTTGGGGTAATGAACCTACAGAAAATAATGTTTCGAAAACATTTTTGTATTTTTTTTACACAGTTTATGATTTTAAGGGCCAAAAATGCAAGTTTTTTTTAAGGAAAAGAGGGATAACTTTGGTGTTTACTAAATTTGTCAACTATTTCTTTCTTTGGACTATTGGACTTTTGGTGGAGGTCTAGTTTATAAATATTATTATTTCTTTTCCTGTTTTGTTGCCCAGAAAATAATGGAGGTTTTGTTGACCAAATATAAGAAAAGTGGGTAACTTTTATTTTTGATCAGTATATGAACGTATTTTGTGTTGTCTTCTTTACACTTAAAGGGAATGAAGCGACACAGCCAAACAAGTAATAGATAGAGTATGACCTCATTGCGTTGGTTAATTTAAACATCGAGATGAGATTTGGCTTTCAGAAAAAGACAAAAAAATAAATTGTAGGATTTTAAGATTTTATTTTGATTCTGACGAGATGAGACCATACTCTTTTTGTTTCGTAGCATGTCCATTTCAGCTCCCTGTCATACTCTAAATTCCAATAACTGGTAGTTGTAGCACACCATTTATTCTGACAAGTGTTATTTTCAATTAAACGATTTACACCTGTGCTATTACAAAGGGAATTTTCAGTGACCATGCTACAAGCTATATTATTGAGTTCTGAAAAATTTGTGGAAATGTGAAAGAATTAATATCAAAATCGGATGATGAACAAAAAATATATGACCATTTGAAGGTTGTTCTGAAACAGATATGAAATTCACCATTTTGTATGACGTCATAGTTCCAAATTCCCATATATGGAATATTGATAAATATCATTTAAAGCAAAGAAGATCACTGTTAATGAATGCAAAATCCTTTACTGCTCATACAAAGCATTATTGCCATTAAATATACACATTTTTCATATAGTTTCTGTAATTTCTTTCCTATAAATCAGCAATTTTCCATATTTATAAATTGTCCATATACGGTCATTTAGAACTGTGATGTCATTGCTCTCAAAATGACGGCTTCCATATTCATTTCAACACAACCAAAAATGATCATTATTTCTTTGTTTATCACCTGATTTTGAGGTAATAATTTCCCCCCTTTTTTTAGAACTCTCAATAATAAAGATGGTTTGGCTGTGTCGCTACATTCCCTATGCTCTTACGTGACCACTCTTTCTATCGAATTAGCTTTTGATAGCGTATCCGTGACGATGATGCGTTCTAAACCTTCTCGCCTCTCACCGCTGCGGGTTCGAATCCCACTTGGAGCTCGACT
Organism: Cyrtodaria siliqua; assembly: GCA_037043455.1. Taxonomy (NCBI): domain Eukaryota; kingdom Metazoa; phylum Mollusca; class Bivalvia; order Adapedonta; family Hiatellidae; genus Cyrtodaria; species Cyrtodaria siliqua. Next base: position 67,579 of record JAWPHD010004961.1, read on the forward strand.
TGTAAGATTCTTACGGTACAGTACAGTACTGGTTCTACCGAGGAAACATGGGTAGTCTGCCTCAACCACAAAAAAAGAATTCGACCGTCGTATATAACCTTACATGTGTAAAACACCATACAAAAAATACCATACACGAAAAAACTTTGTAAAACCCCAAACTGCAGCCGTATATTTCACGATTGGCGAGATTAATTTATCTAATTACTCTAATATGTATTCGAAAGATAACTCAGTAAATGTATATATACTTTTAAAGACAGATGTCAAAGCTTTCCTGCAAGTGTTGCCTGGGCATCGGTGAATGATCCACCTGTTGTAAAGACTATGCCTAAACAGCTGAACCTATTAACATTATATATATATAATGCATTATCACTTAAATAAAAAGTTAAATGTTTTTGTAATGAGCCACACTTTTTAAATACCATGACCTTATTTGTTGATGTATTTACAACAAGTTTCCACTTATTACAATATGCTGATACAAACGATATTATCAATGGTTTTTGAAAAAAATTCAATGCAAGACTGATCCCGTAACTTTATCTTACAGCAAGAATCCGGTTGTCGGCCTTTAAACTGTTCTGTGGACGTCGGTAGTAAAGCCTGTGGTTACTTTCAAATACACTACAATTACTACGTGGATTGCTACAAGCCTAAACCAAGTAAGATTATTTCAGTAATTATAAGGCATAATAAAATGTTAACAGTGAAAAATAAGCACGCGCTTAAAGAAACTAACCCGCCATATAACGGCAAATTATTATCCCGGCACAACCAGTTTTCGCACACATAAGGACAAAACATGAGAATAAAAACTTACATTTAAATAAAAGACTTTTTCCATTCCATTCAATGTTTTTATTAATTATAGTACTAAAATTCTGCAGAATCATGCCAAATCGGCATGACCTGTATTGTTTACATTTTTTAAGCAAAAAGACGACCAACTTACCTCATTCCTAACGGAACATCCAACCTCTTTTCGAGCACTTCCGGTAAACATGAAAGTATACTGCAGAACAGAAATTTGTACCCAATAATAGTTAACATATAGTCAACACTTCTCAACAGTTAAAAAATAATGTTAACCCATGAAAATAACTTTTAGAAAGCATTTATAATTTATTTTTAATGTTGTATTTTTTTCAGGTGCACATGAAAGGCAAAACAAGGTGTCTCCCCTTCTTAATGACCCTTACATGAGTTGAAAATGATAAATACACCTAATTCTCCAAATTGTCACATCTTCCCACAATTAACATTCCTAATTTGAGTAAACATGTTGAGGTTTGAGAGAATGAAGTGCTTGCAGACCATACATTTTCCAGATTATTTTTAAAACATTTTCAGTAAAATTACATAAGAGAGGGTATTTTTTTAAAGTGATTATTTTTTTATCTGCGGTATACTTTTGACTTTTTCGAGGGAAAGTAGATCATGAGATTACGTCAGCAATTGTGCAGACGACAGCTGTTTAATTTGTAAGCAATCAAAAAATGGTTTTAATCAAGTTTTAAGGAAAGGAATATTATGGAATAGTGAAATTGACTGAAATACATATTGAGGTCAGCTTTTTATTTGAATAATGCCTCTCGCATCTCCATTTTTGTTTATATTGTCATGTTGACATTCTGCAGGAGTATCTGTCAAAATAATCAGGTCATTGTATGCAAATGAGGGCACGCATTCTTATTTCCGTTGTTTATATACAGAAGTGTTCGAATTCAGGTTGTGTGCGAAAAGTGGTTGTATCGGGATACATTACACAAAGCCGTTTATCAAAACTCTATCCAGGTGTTCAGGTCATATAACAATGTATAGGTGCTGATAAAAAGTATAGATTTATTCATGGATTCTTAAAATACCCATTATTGAATATGTGTAAAATGAATTTTGAGTTGGAAACTCTTAATTTGATGCTCCAGTTTTGTGGGTTGGCCTGGCTTATATTGTGTCTTTAGAGTTCGGGTTCTAAAAATATGTAAATTATATATATACCTTGTTGACAGTAGGTTCATATGTTGTAAAATGTAGCTGTCGTTGGCGGGACAGCTCCTTATTGGTCACGTTTTGTGTGAGACACAACCTATTTTATTTTTCACACATATGAGAAGTCGTACGAATATTTCGGTTCAGATTTCGTAATTTTCACACAATTTTTGATATTCTAAAAAGTCGAAAAAATATTTTTTTCAATATTAGAAACATATCCTTTTGTGTAACTATTCTTTATACATGATTTCATTGGTAATGCGCTTTCTGACTGACCCAATATATTTGGCCGGCGAAACGATACCAGCCTGCTCAGTCTAATATTTTCTATTTTCTTTTAGTAGATAAGTAATTTCCTAGACTTGCAAATAATCCTCTAATCTCCAGGATATTTGAATTTAAAAGGCCTAATAAACATTACTTTTCAAAGTCACACTTTCAAATTAAAAATTTCACAAAGATACTTGAAATTGACCAGTATTAACAAAAATAGAACAGCTGCAATTTTAAAAAAAAATCTTTAATCGTATGGCGTGTATGAGATATAAGAATGGGTGAATATAACCACTAAAGTAAGACACCTCAGCAAAGCTTCTCTTTTTTTTTAATCGTGTTAACCCTTATCAGCTGCTTCCATTATAGATATTAAAAGACATTGCTAACTTTTGAAAACGAATTTCGATCCTCTGTGACAAACCAGGCCCCACATGGTGATAAAAATGTTGCTCTTGAACAGTTTTCACTACGCGGGAGTGTGCTACTAAACCATTCGTTTTTCTCGTAAAAAAAACAACAGCAATTCAACTTCATTACATGGTGATTTTGTGTGCAAGAGTTTTCGTATAAATAGTGATGTGAACATTTCATGTGGACTGTCGAAAACAAATATGCCAATCATTTCTGTATTCTTCACACATACACTGTACGTACATCGTGTTACATATTCGTATGCATTTGTGTGGAGAATATGAAACGTGAATAATACGGTTCCAAAATAGCCGTAAACATTATTCATAGGCAAAACATCAACATCTCTCCTATATATGTTTTCTTGATATGTCGATTGTATAGAATCTTAAGACATATCGTAGCGATATAAAACAATATTTGCCAATTGTTTTCAGTGTAATTAGTTCATTATGTTTTATGATATTTTCAGTATGTGATAAATACTATATGCTTTATTCATTGTTTCTTATCGTTTCAACCTGGCATTTAGGGCTCTGTTTCAACTTAAAATTACCGTAACTAACAAACCTTGACATCGTATTTCGTGATACATAATGTGTATCATACTGAGTTAGGTGTGAAGTTTAGTGTTTAGTTTTATTTATTTGAATTGTTATACTTGTAAAGGCACAAATTGCAGTGATGATCACGACTGTTGGGTGAAATGTTCGCAAGACAAATCCTGTGCTGAAACATGCGTACGACGATACATGAACAGGTTTAAGAATAATCACGGTGCCGAGTCAAACTGCGAGAGTTTCGCCAGACTGCACAATGGTGGTCCTCATGGTGACGATCCCCAAGGCTCAACTGTCAGCCGAAATTCCACTAACCACTACTGGTCGTTGATTGAGAAACAGGGATGTAACAAAACTTCATAATAATGATATGATTTAAAATGTATTGATATATATGAATACATGTGTGTTCAATTAGACTAGTTGCAGTGTGTTTTCATCTTGATTTCTTCATGCAATCTTTAGCAGTTTTTCTCTTGATCAAAACAACCTTTGGTAAAAACTACGTGCCCTAAATTTGATTCGGGAATAAAAATAAATATATTTAAACGTGGACTTGTACATGTGTGTGCATGTGTGTTCTGCGCGCCAGCACCTCCAGACCATTAGAGAAGATAGTCTGTCCTAAAGTAAAAAGAAAGCAAAAAAAGATACATATATAAGTTAAGAAGTCAATGAGGTACAGATAAATGTATCAGTCAAAATGTGTTACATATAAAAGTATCAGTTAACATGTGTTAGTTAACACAGTTGTCTGACCCATTTGTTTTAATATAATACCACGCCGGGGACACAAGGCGGCATATCCCAACCAGTCACATTATTCTAACACCGGACAGACCAGTTCCTGAACTACCCTTTATATGCGTAACGTGGAGCAAGGGAACTACTATTACCATTTTTATGAAGTCTGGTTTGACCCGATGGTTTTTTGTTGTTTTTTATGGACCAAGAACCACAGAGTTATCATTGACTTATAGTCAAACTAGGGGCTGAAAAACGTGTGGTGCGTGATGCTCCATAACTATTTAACCCATGGACACCAAACTTTACAAGAATGTTGACCAGCAAGTGAAGATGCGCACCAAGTGTTTATCAGTCTTTATTTTCATTATCATGGCATAGTGACCTAAGTAAGGGCATCCGTGTCCTATGGACACATTTCTAGTTCTTTTAATTTTTAGCTCTGCTGATCTTTTTTTTAGCTCTACTGACTACTCTGAAACTACTGGATGGATTTTTATGAAACTACAGGAATGTTGCCCTTGAAGTCTAGTTGATCCTAGCAAATGTAAAATCCAAGATGGCCGCCAAAGCTAAAATAGAAAAAAACAAGTTTGTAGCGACTACTTCTTGAAAACTATAAGAGATATTGATATGGGACTTTTTCTAAAATGATCAACATGACATGATGTTGATCCTTGTTGAAAATCATTTTCATTCGACATTAAACATGGCTGCAGCGGCCGTCTTTGTTTACATAGAGTTATATAGTAAAAACTTGTAGTGACTTCTCCTCTGAAGACACAAGACTTTCATGAAACTTCACAGGAATGTTGCTCTTGATGTCTTGTTGATCCAAGCAAAACATCATGTCGGTCGGAAATTCAAGATGGCCACCATAGCTATAAATATATTTTAAAAATACAACTTAGAGCCCACTACTTCTCAAAAACCATAAGTGGTATTGATGTAGAACCTTTACTAAAATGACTGGCATGACATGTAATTGGTCCTAAACAAAATTATTTTAATTTGATTTCAAACATTGCTGCCAGAGGCCATCTTTGTTTACATAGATTTAAATACGAGAAACTTGTGGCGATTTGCTGGTCCTATTTTTATAAAACTTCACTGGTTCCCATGGCTGATCTAGCTATCAAAACATATCAGTAGAGCTTCAAGGTCATTGACCTCTTGTTAAATACTCGCAACCTCACGACGCACACTTATGCCCTTCACATAATCTTCGAAAGTGAGTGTTGACAGACAGAAAGACAGACAGACAGATGTTCACTAGTGCGTTGGTTCAGCGCTATCTGGGATGATAACTGGCGCTATATAACATTTATAAAACTTTTATAAGAATACTTGTATCTTGTATACTAATTCCGCTTAAATATATCTGTGCAAGTAGCGGTAGATGGTGTGATGTTAATAACCGGTGACGGTAGTGTACGGGTTGTCGCCGACTTTTAAATAACTACGTACATAGTATATAATCGCGGTTGTCGATTTTTTCAACCGCGACGGTTGCATAGTGGTAAGGTGTCTGCCTCGCATGTGGGAGGTAGTAGGATCAATCCATCGTCACCTGCTGATCAACATTCCGGTAAAGTTTGGCCACCTTGGGTTAAACAGTAATGGAGGAGGGCGAGACACACATTTTTCAGCCCCTATTTTGACTAAGTCAAGGGCCATAACTCTGTGGTTCTTGGTCCAAAATAAAAATGAAAACCCAGGTGCGCATCTTCACTTACTGGTGAACAGTCCTGTAAAGTTTTGCGACCGTGGGTTAAATAGTTATGAAGGATCGCGCATCACAAGTTTTTCGGACGGACGGACAAGTGCACATCTATATGCACCCCCACGCCCTAGTCTTGTAGTTTGACTGTCAGTGAAGTGTTTTCATTTACTGGGTTAAAACTTGACTTCACTCAACAACGGGTATCTATGTCATTGTTTATTTAAAGTATGTGGTAGACAAACTACGTTAAAGACACCTTATCGAAATAATTCATGAGTATCAACCACATTATTCATATGTGAAATATAAGCACTCGTACACGATACTATATTTTACTTTTTAAATTACTTCCTTGTTTTTTGTTTTCTCATTATATAAATATGTATCTCAACTCCGGGCATGACAACATGATCCTCATATCATATTTGTATAAATATGCATGAACATTTTCTTTTTTTCAGATATCAATTTAAATATTGCTTTATCTATATAAAATTATTTATTAAATGTTTGCAAATCATCAGGTATGCGAATTACGAATGGACGATTAGGGAATGATAACGGATTAGGGAAGTTTACATGTATTACACATAACGGGAGTAGTGTAGTAGATTATGTTTTATGCCGGACTAATTTAATGACATTGTTTACTTCATTTGTAGTTGATGAACCAAATGTTTTATCAGATCACTGTTCTATTTTGTTTTCATTAGTGTTAATTGTGAAAGTCAATGCGATCTAGAATACGTTGAATACTCCTATAAATGGAATAACGAAAAAGCGTGTTTATTCAAAGAAATGCTTGAAACGAACCTTTTTAAAAATAATCTTAACAGTATTGAAGACAATCTAAACACCGTTTCTTCCGAAAACGAAATTGATAATAACATAAATAGTTTTTATAAAATGTTCGATGATACGTGTGGTCATTTATTTAAAAAGAAAATTAACGATAAAAAATTGCAATTCCGATTGGAATACGCAACCATGGTATATTTCGACAGGTAAATAAAGAAGTGCGAATTTTATGAAAAACTCAACTATTTCAGAATTAACAAAACCGATGAAAACAGACACAGTTTAACGAAAGCTCGAACTGAATATAAAATATTATTAGAAACAAAAAATGTGAGTTTGATAAAATAAAAAAAAAAACGATTAGAAAACATGCGTTACAAAAATGCGAAAGAGTACTGGAAAATGTTAAAAGGTTTGTCAACACCAAATAAATCAAAGTCGCTAAGGGCGTCTCATTTTGCAAAATATTTCAAGTCAGTAAATAATCCAGAATCGGCTTTTTTTCAACCAGATGAACATGTTATATTTTTTAATGAAAGATATCTTAATGGTGAAATACAAATCATGTTTGAAGAATTAGATCGCAAAATAACACACGGTGAAATAAGCAAAGCATGCAGGGAATTAGGTTTAAACCGTTCAGGAGGGCCAGATCTTGTCATTAACGAAATTTTTAAGTACGATATCAACTATTTAATTGGTTATTTAAGTAAATTGTTCAACAAAGTCTCAGACATGGGCTATTTCCCAGAAAAATTGTCAGAAGGTTATGTCATACCATTGCACAAAAAGGGGGATGTTAATAAACCGGAAAATTATAGGCATAACTTTACTTAGTACTTTGGGAAAACTTTTTACAAGGATTTTAAACAATAGATTAAACGAATGGGTGGATAAATATCAAGTTTATATAGAAGCACAAGCTGGTTTTAGAAAACATATGGGAACTATTGATAATATATTTATTGTACACGGTGTAATATCCCATTTGTTGAATGATAACAAAAAATTATGTCGCCTTTATTGATTTTACCAAAGCCTTTGATTTTATTGTAAGAGATATATTATGGTATAAAGTCATAAAGACTGGGGTAAGGGGGAAATCTTAGAAGTTATTAAATCTATGTACAAAAATATAAAATCACGTGTTAAATATGAGAATCAGTTGAGCGAAGCATATACATGTTTTCTGGGAGTCGCTCGGGGTGAATGTCTGTCACCATTTTTGTTTTCCATGTATCTGAATGACCTTGAAGAAACTTTTATTTTAAAAGGATATACGGGAATTGATATGGGTATGTTAAAGTTAAGTTTACTTCTTTACGCTGATGACATAGTTATTCAGAAAACGAGAGCGGTTTACAGGATGGTTTAAATATTTTATGATGAAACTTATGGGGGGGGGGGGGGGGGGTTCAGAGAAACCCACGAGATAAGCTCTCAAAGCAATATACAAATTAAAATCATGTGTGTAAATTTCATGATATATCTGTGAGTCATATGTTAAGATTTATTTGATAAACTAATTTTACCTATTTTGAACTATGGGGCTGACGTTTGGGGGTTTTCAGAGGCTAAAGTAATCGAACGAGTTCATTTACAATCTTGTAAACATGTATTAGGAGTAAAAATTCAAACTCAAAACGATTTTATTTATGGAGAGTTAGGAAGAACTTCATTACAACAATATAGAATAAAAGCTATTATTCGTTATTGGTTTAAACTTTTGAAATGCAATGAGTTAAAATTGCATATAATACACTGTTAGCAGACTTAGACAAATATCCAAATAAGATTTCTTGGGTTAGATCTGCGAAAAAAATTCTTGAAAGATTAGGATTTTATGATGTATGTTTTTTTTCAAGGGGTGGGAAATGTAAATAGTTTTCTTTCTCTATTTAATCAGAGATTAAATGATACCTTTGTAAAGAAATGGAACGAAAATTTATCAAATTCAACTAGAGCCAATCGTTACATTTTATTCTCGGAATTCAGTTTTAAACCCTTCTTAGATAACGTTACTATCAAAAAAAATTAGATTAGCAATAACTAGACATAGAGTGTCATCTAACAGACTTGAAATAGACTGGAAGGTGGCACAAACCTACTAAAATACCACTTTCAGAAAGAAAATGGAAACTTAGTAATTCTTTAGAGGACGAATTTCATTTTATACTAGAATGTCCACTTATCATGATTTTAGAGAGGTGTATATTAAAAGGTTTTATTGGAAAAGACCAAATATACCCAAATTTATAGAAGTGTTGCAATCAAAAAATGTTAAAATTGTTAGAAATCTCGCTATTTTTATTTTTAAAAGCTTTAAAAAAGAAACAAAACTTACAATATAACATAGGAGAATTCCTCCTCTTACTTGCTTATCATATAATGTCAAATGACATATCCGTCTGATCTGAAAAGTCATATACTTTTTTACTTTGATGTAAGCTTTACCTTAAGATAATAAGAAAATATAAGGTTATAACGATTATATGTATAAATATATGTTTGAAAATAACAAACATGTATTTACAGTTGGACAATAATGAATATATTACATACTAGTAATACTGTTAAAACTGATGACGAAACCATTGTTTAATTATAAATATGATGTGTATTTTGTATTATATACTGATAGGCCATTTGGTCTTTTGTATCAATAAAGTTTATCTATCTATATAATGCAATTATAAGATGGTGACTAGTAAGCCAAGTTAGGCTGGGTACAATCCAATTTTGCTCAATGTTGCCTATATGCTTTATATATGTACATTTTAAGTTACCTATATATGTATTATTTTGTAAACTATGTATTTGTCACTGAAATAAATAAATATACATACAAGTGTGGGCATAAAACATAAGATAAAGAACAAAGTGGCTTTAAAAGATAACATACAGAGTTTAGGGCATATGGTGACTGACATTGCAAACAGCCAGTTTGAAAGAATTCAGACTGGACCTCATACCAATGTTAGATGGCAAGTTATTCCACTGCCAAACTGACTGCGGGAGAAATGAATACTGGTAATAATCTAGTCATGTATGTATCTGCAGAAAATATAATGGATGCTGCAGTCTGGGGTTATGTCCCAGGGGTTGGTAAAGACCCCAGGGCCGATTCTGGTTGGATGTTAGTATCCGTCTGTTCATGCTCAGCAACTGTATACATGATTATAGGGTGGGGATCTTAACGATTTCCAAGTTACGACCCAGGGACTATTTCCCCAAGTCAAGAGCCATAACTTTGGTGTTACTGGTCCGATCTGTCTGTTTTATGGAATTTTTCGAACTTGTGCTAGCTTTCATTGATATCAACAATCTGGCAAAGTTTGGAAATGATCAGATGAAAAATGAAGAACCTATAGTGATGTAAAAGTTAACGGTCGGAGAGACGAGACAATTAACCATCCATAAGCCAGGGTTGTTATATATAACTACCCTGCATAAGCGAGGCGCTAATTTTAACGCTTGATACAAACTTCAAGCTTGCCTTGTGTCCGTTTAAAATGATAACTAAACCGTTCTGTATTTAGTTTGGAGAAGGCAACTTTGGCTATAAAGTGCAATAACAGTAATGTAAGTTTGGGTTCCCTGGACATGAACATGGAGCTTTCACTCCATGGTTTTGTTTAATGTTTGGTGTAGTGTTGTGTAGACAACCATTTTCTTCAGTAGTTCACCGTGGCAAAAACCTTTGAAATACAATGCATGGGGAACTTCCCTACCCCTAGACAAGCCATGTTTGGGTGTAGATACAACTGGCGAAGCTGCCTGGAAATCGAATGTTTTACAGATGGACATTTTGGCAGATAGGAACAAATCCATAAGGTGTGTGTCCTGGTTTTTAAACTGGCTAACAAAAAGCATTCCTCAAAATAATTAAAGGACCATGTTTAGATTTTGGTCAGTTTTTAAAGTGCTGTTATTGAACAATTTACTGGGTTTTTTTAAGTTTAGTTGTATTCTTTTACAATTGTTACATTACACATGTGTATTAACTTTTTTTTTATATGAATATGAAATCCATAATATTAAAGATTAAGTAATTATTACTGTTCTATTTTTTGGCCCTTAACTTATTTTGAGGAGTGTATATATATACCAGTATTGGAGAATTTTTAAAATCAACACGCACAGTAAAAGATTTTGAACTTTTATTTGAGACAATATAGTAACAAATTAAAAATAAATTAACAAATACATGTTAGTACTGTATATAATCCACACAATACTGATAATAATTCCACAATCACATATGAAAACTGCATCATCTGGTAGGTTAAAGGGAAGCATGATTTACACAACTGTAAGCTAACACTAATACATCCACAACATTCAACATGTATGCTAGACATTGTATCATGATCGCATAATAATTCGTAAGTTTGGAGCATTTAGTCTGTAACTGCAGTAGTTACTCTATTGCATTTAAAGACTTTTTGCTCCAAGGTGACATTAAACTACTCGAGTACTTTTAAGCAGTTCTACAGTTTCATAGAAAAAACTAGGCTGATATTTTAGGAAAGCCAACACATGTTCAGATACAGATATCATTTCTGACAAGACACATGTTCAGATATCATTTCTGACAAGACACATGTTCAGATACAGATATCATTTCTGACAAGACACATGTTCAGATATCATTTCTGACAAGACACATGTTCAGATACAGATATCATTTCAGACAAGACACATGTTCAGATACAGATATCATTTCTGACAAGACACATGTTCAGATATCATTTCTGACAAGACACATGTTCAGATACAGATATCATTTCTGACAAGACACATGTTCAGATATCATTTCTGACAAGACACATGTTCAGATACAGATATCATTTCAGACAAGACACATGTTCAGATACAGATATCATTTCTGACAAGACACATGTTCAGATATCATTTCTGACAAGACACATGTTCAGATACAGATATCATTTCAGACAAGACACATGTTCAGATACAGATATCATTTCTGACAAGACACATGTTCAGATACCATTTCTGACAAGACACATGTTCAGATACAGATATCATTTCTGACAAGACACATGTTCAGATACCATTTCTGACAAGACACATGTTCAGATACAGATATCATTTCAGACAAGACACATGTTCAGATACCATTTCTGACAAGACACATTATCATTTCTGACAAGGTTAAAGCAGTGACTTTCAGAGACCATTTTAACATTGTAACAACTCACTCTTTGAGCCAGAAACCTCTCTTATAACAGTTGTCCCATTAAATGTCGCAGATGTTAAATAAAATGTAAAATTTTTACAAAACCTAATTCCCCATGTTCTTCAAGATCATAACTTGCACTCCTGTCGGGGGCCAGGATGGAATGAAAACATCAATATTTCATAGACGTGATATCTCGCTCTGTGAGACCAAAACTCACAGAATTTCGTCTCTTCGGAAGCCGAAAAGTAAAAGCGAAAAAATTGTGAAAAGAAAAATTTAAATCCTCAGTCATACCTTATTCTTAAAGAATCTCACAGACTTTGGGACAAATCTCCCTTAAAAAATCTTAAAATCTTAAATCTCGCAGATTGTGGCTTCAAAAATATCACACATATTTGTTTTCCCTTACAAATTGCCGCCATATACAAGGTAAATTGACAACACTAAAGTGAAACTATAACATCGTAGGTATGTGGTGTGATAAATAGAATCTTACATTCGCGACTGTATTATTGACTTTTATAATAAACTCGTACGCAGAGCCTCGTATCCTTTTATCCAACTCGTTTATTAAAATCAATAACACAAAGCCACTCATGTAAGATCTCTATATATATCATAATTGTCTCTGATTTATATAGGAAATACTGGGCATAGAAAAGCTATATCTACTCGTTTGCTCTACTGGGAAATATCTCCCAGTACGGAACATTGCTCGACCTTTTCCATCAGTGGCGGGAATGCCAAATGACGTTCCGATTGTTTTACGGACGTCTTCGTCAGATTCCGCCACTAGGAAATAACGATTACGGAAATTAACAAATAGTTCCGGTTACACTTGTTTTGTTTGTATGACGTAACGTTGTCTTGGATGACGTAACGTCGTCTTGGCGTTCTCGTGCAAACTGGTGTAAAAAGGCGTGAATCATTAGAAATATTAATAAAATATCATTTTAAATTATGTAATATATAGTTTGATAACCAGTGTTTTTGAGATACTGAACATATCTCCCTCGGTAGAGAAATGGTATAATGATATATTATAACGAGTGCGGAGCACCAGTTCTTAAATCGGGGCCATTTCTCTACCTCGGGAGATATTTCCCGTATCTCAAAAACACTGGTTATTAAACTCTATTTAAGCTATTCTCTGTAAACATTACACAGGTTCAACACAACATGGATGTAACTCCATACCAATAAGGAACAAGATACAACAGTGTTGCTTTGAACCCTTAACAGTTGAATTACAATCTTGTTTCCATGGAAACACAAGTCATACTACTATAAGAATGTTTTTATAGCAACAGTTACAATTAAGCCAGTATGTTCATAGAGGATCTTACATGAGTACTTGTTCATTATTGAACTTATTAAACGAGTTGGCAAAATGATATACGGTAATGCGAGGCTCTTGCCGAGCATTATATCATTTTTGCCAACAAGTTAAATAAATTCAATAATGAATCAGAACGAATGTTAGATTCTATTTATCACATAACCCACATATCGACTTTTATTGCATTTTGCCTGTCGCTTTAACATGCGAAACCGACATAAACCGTGGGAATTGGATCATATAGTCATTATCGATTTTTTTTTGACAGAGCATTTGCACACTTACATAACTAGTGGTACATTGAAAAAATATAGAATGGTGTTATTCCACTCCCACACCGTAAGTCATCTGATAAATCTATTTATCAAGCTGCATAATGATTCCTTGAACAGCTTCAAAAACAAATATTTTGACGATTTTACTGTTTTGTTTCAAAATGCCAACACTTTAATATTAGAAAGCACTTTATTTCATAAGGGACCACAAGACCACCAGGTGCATAGCAAGTTTCAAGAAGATACCGTAACTGTTCTGGGGTAATGATCCAAAAATGATTTGTTTGATTCAATGGTGTTTTACAGATGTCATTTTTAGAACAGTTTGGGCCATATACGACGGTCGATTTTTTGTTGTAGACGCAGATCACCCCATTTTTCCTGGGTAGAAACAGGACTGTATCCCCCTTACCATCCATAGGAATCAACACTTTCTAACTTAACAAGTCGTGCTCTCAGTGGGATGAATTGAATTGAATTGGATTTTATAGTCGCACCAACAGCTAAGGTCATATGGCGACTTTCCAGCTTCCACTGGTGGAGGAAGACCCCAGGTGCCCCTCCGGGCAATTTTCGTGCATGGGCGGGCACCTGGGTAGAACCTCCGACGTACCGCAAGCCAGCTGGATAGCTTCCTCACATAAAGATTCCTAGGCCCCTGAGGGATCGCCCAGTGGGATGAACATTTGAACCAAGTTTACTTTGCTTCTATGGAAACACTAGCAATATTAAAATCAGAAGGTTGATATGTGCATAAGGGCGTGTTTCATGAATTTATGTAACCATCTTTGGAGTACATGTAATGATACTGAAACAAAAGGTTTCCATGGAAACACTAATACTATTAATATATAAGAAAATTATTTATATTAACTAGTATCTTTATATGTGTAGCAAGTTTCAGGAAGGATGGATGGACACCACCATACCATAATATGTACCGTTTTTCGAACGAGCGAATAAAAATAGATTGATATCAGAAAGTATAATATATCAAAAGGCACAACAATTGTTTTAATACGTGTAGCAAATTTCGTGAGTATATCTGCAGAAACGAGGCCTGACTGATGGATGGACCGCATTTGTTTACCCATGGAAACTTTTGTTTTGTGTGAAATGAAATGAAATATCCATGACTAGATAACAAAGTTCCAATATGGTCTTTGAAACTTGTAAGCAAGTCACATGAATTCGTCGCAAGATGAACATTTTTATTTTTTTCAAGTCGAGTGAGATATCACTCCCGTCTTCTCTGTACCAAGGTCAATTTGTGAACTGAAGATGAACTGATATAGCTGCTTGTAACGCTTTCTAACCTGCAATATTGTTAAACATAACGTGAATATACGAGGCATAAGGAATATCTACTTTTACAGTTAAACAGGAAAATCAATGGAGACTGTCCTAACAAGGAAGATGTTGGCTGAGAAATAAATATTACAGGGACATCCAGCCATAATGAAGTATAAACAGGCATTAGAAGTAGAATCTCAGTAGCATTTGGAGTTTTCAATTTTCATGATGTTCTACCACAGCTTTATATATATTAAACCTTAACCTGCTACATATATATAATGGACTGTTCTTTCTTTGAATTAAGACCATTCCATTTATGTGACAAAGGGTAGTTTTGGGGAAAATGACTGATCAGCAGCTGGACATTGTAAACCATCATCAGCCTGAGTTACTTGCTGGCTGATCTGGGTTTACAATGGACACAAAGGCAATTATAGTCGTGCTTAGCAGGTTAAGGGTTAATGGTGCAAACTGCAATAACCAACAATTAGTAAAATATGCAAAAATAATTTGCTTTGAATCAGTCCAATAATTATTATTAACAATTTTTAAACATATTAAGTTATGTAGAAAAACTAATGGGATGCTACTAATTCAAGAACTGGGTGTGTAAATATGCAAACAGGGTGTGCAAAATAATTTGCTAACACGTGTTATGCGCCAATTCGCGCCACGTTGGTGTTGATGGGGTAATGTATTTTCACAGATAAAGGTGAAAAAAGGTGCAATTTAGATCATCTTTCTTCTATAAATGCATACAAAACATAACAATATTGAGAAAGTAAGAGCTTGGAAGTGTTGTTTAGCTACAAAAAAAACACCATAAAACTTCTTTTTTTTTTACCCCACCCTCCTCTAAATTTAAAAATGGCCATTCAAAAGACGGCTGCACGGTTGGCTGACTAACCCAAATCAAGATTGCCATGTGCCTCTTTTAATACAAAGAAACTGTACTCAAAATATTTTTCATCTGCGTGTTTTTCTTTTTCCGGGACTTATTTTTGCGTAATAAGTAAGAACATGTTATCAAATATATACCTGTCTAACTGTCACATTACCAAACTGTCTGGCAATTTTAGCAAATGTTTTCTCCTTGGCACCATGCCTTTTACATTTTTCTAAAATAGTTTTATCCGTCTCCCTGTAAATACAAACACGCCAGACAATGAACATGTGTGCCAAGTTTCAAAGCTGACAATTCGTTTTTGAAACATGAGGAAAAACAAACACTTTAACCAGAACATCAAAACGCGTAGGAATTACTGGAGTCAATCTGACAGACAGGCGGACAGAAAACAGACACACGGATATCGCCAAACTATAATCCTGCTCAAAATCTGCCTTTTAGCATTAAATGTGTTGAGGAAACAATACCAACAATGATGAACTCTGAAATAGTAGATAAAAACTGATAAATATTTTCATAACACCTTGACTATCACTTTTTAGAAATGCTTCTGCACATGCTCAGCTGTGTCACGTTTGAATTGAACTTCATTGCTGTTTAACAGATAATCAACACATTATCTGTTATTTCTCGGCATCCCTGTGAGAGGGGAAGGATACATAGTAATCCAGGAACCATGTCTTACTTTTACAATCAAATTGATTATTATGCTTGCACAATAGATTCCAATACAAGTACACAGGACCGCCCGATTTACACCTCCATGCGATGGACGAGGCCAAGGGAAGTGTCTTGCCTAAGAATACACCAAAGAAACTCAGAGGCACCAGCGAGGTTTGAACTGTGGCCACATGTATAAAACTTTCAAGACTGAATGAACTACGACACTTACTTGGACCAATGAGGTTCTTCCTTTGATGCTATAGTGGGATCCTCTGGTGACTTGGCAAAGTCCTTCTCCAGAGCTGCAAACAGACATTGAAAATCTCTTACTTATTATAAAATGTTTCATACATTTTACTTTAAATAAACTAGAAATATGTCCATATGACAAGGATGCCCCCTTCACAAAATAATAAAAATTGTGTTTCGGACATAAATTTTACTATTCCAAGGGGCATATTAACTCTGGAATTACTTGGGTGATGAGGCCGATTATCGAACTTGGCTGAGACATGGTGCCCATATACAATCTGACCAAGTTTGGAGAAGATTGGATAACAAGAGGTCAATGACCTTGAAGCTCTACTGATTGATTTTGATTTCAGGAAGTAGTCGCTACAAACTTGTTTTTTGAAAATTTATTTTTAGCCGTGGCGGCCATCTTGAATTTCCGGCCGACCTGATATTTTGCTAGGATCAATTAGACATCAAGAGCAACATTCCTGTGAAGTTCATGAAAATCCGTCAAGTAGTTTCAGAGGAGTAGTCGCTACAAGTTTTCATTATATAATTCTATGTAAACAAAGATGGCCGCTTACAGCCATGTTTAACATCTAATCAAAATGATTTTTGACAAGGACCAACATCATGTAATGCTGATCAATTTAGAAAAAGTCCCATATCAATATCACTTATAGTTTTCAAGAAAGAGTCGCTACAAACTTGCATTTTGAAAATCTATTTTTAGCCATGGCGGCCATCTTGAATTTCCGGCCGACCTGAAATTTTGCTAGGATCAATTAGACATCAAGAGCAACATTTCTGTGAAGTTTCATGAAAATCCGTCAAGTAGTTTCAGAGGAGTAGTCGCTACAAGTTTTCATTATATAACTCTATGTAAACAAAGATGGCCACTGGCAGCCATGTTTAATGTCGAATCAAAATAATGTTCGACTCGGATAACCATCATGTCATGCTGATCATTTTAGAAAAAGTCCCATATCAATATCACTTATAGTTTTCAAGAAGTAGTCGCTACAAACTTGTATTTTGAAAATCTATTTTTAGCCATGGCGGCCATCTTGAATTTCCGGCCGACCTGAAATTTTGCTAGGATCAATTAGACATTAAGAGCAACATTCCTGTAAATTTTCATGAAAATCCGCCAAGTAGTTTCAGAGGAGTAGTCGCTACAAGTTTTTACTATATAACTCTATGTAAACAAAGATGGCGGCTGGAAGCCATGTTTAACATCTAATCAAAATGATTTTTAACAAGGACCAACATCATGTAATGCTGATCATTTTAGAAAAAGTCCCATATCAATATCGCTTATAGTTTTCAAGAAGTAGTCGCTACAAACTTGCATTTTGAAAATCTATTTTTAGCCATGGCGGCCATCTTGAATTTCCGGCCAACCTGAAATTTTGCTAGGATCAATTAGACATCAAGAGCAACATTTCTGTGAAGTTTCATGAACATCCGTCAAGTAGTTTCAGAGGAGTAGTCGCTACAAGTTTTCATTATATAACTCTATGTAAACAAAGATGGCCACTGGCAGCCATGTTTAATGTCGATTCAAAATAATGTTCGACTCGGATAACCATCATGTCATGCTGATCATTTTAGAAAAAGTCCCATATCAATATCACTTATAGTTTTCAAGAAGTAGTCGCTACAAACTTGTATTTTGAAAATCTATTTTTAGCCATGGCGGCCATCTTGAATTTCCGGCCGACCTGAAATTTTGCTAGGATCATTTAGACATCAAGAGCAACATTCCTGTGAAGTTTCATGAAAATCCGTCAAGTAGTTTCAGAGGAGTAGTCGCTACAAGTTTTCATTATATAACTCTATGTAAACAAAGATGGCCGCTGGCAGCCATGTTTAACGTCAAATCAAAACGATTTTCGACAAGGACCAACATCATGTCATGCTGATCATTTTAGAAAAAGTCCCATATCAATATCACTTATAGTTTTCAAAAAGTAGTCGCTACAAACTTGAATTTAAAAAATCTATTTTTAGCTTTGGCGGCCATCTTGGATTTCACATCAACATGAATTTTTGCTAGGATCAACTAGACTTCATGGGCAACATTTCTGTAAAGTTTTATGAATATCCATCCAGTAGTTTCAGAGGAGTAGTCGCTACAAATAAAAGTTAACGGACGGACAGACGGACGGACGGACGACGGACGCCGCACCACGGCATAAGCTCTGCTGATCTCTGATCAGTAGAGCTAACAATTACCCAAGTTAAAAATCCAGACAACATTAATTTCGTGAATTTTTACTATTCCAAGGGGCATAACTCTGGAATTACTGGAGTGGAGTGAGGAGGTTGATTATCAAACTTGACTTAGACATTGTGCCCATATATAATTTGACCAAGTTTGGAAAAGATTAGATAACAATTACCCAAGTTAGAGTCTGGACACAATTTTCAACATGAATGCATGCATGCACAAACAGACTGACGGACAGGGGTAACACTATATGCCCTTCCACCATTCGAAATATAAAAAACATTCAATCACTATACCTTAGCGATGGTCTTATCACCTGTACATTAGTTCGTTGTTATGTTTCATGACCTTCAAGCTCAATGGAGGCTATCTTGGATGTCGTATTAACCTAATTTTAACAAATTTGAAACTCACTGACCTAAAGACCATCCATATATTATTAAACACTCTACTTGTATGATGTGATTCAAAAACATAAACATGATAGAGGCCAACCCAAGAAACATGTATAACTCTATGTAAACTTTGGGTTATTGTGGCGGCCATTTTGAATATTTGACGACAGCGAAAAACACAAATCTGAGAGGGACTATCCCAAATATCATTTGTGCTTAAGTTTCATCAAAATCTTTCAGACGGTTTCTGAGAAGATGTAATTTTTAACCTTTTCCTATATAACTCTATGTAAACTTTGGGTCGCCGTGGCGGCCATTTTTATTATTTGACGATAACGAAAAACACAAACTTGATAGAGGCCAACCCAAGGAACATGTATATGATATTTCAGTAGAATGGAATAAGTGGTTTCGGAGATGTCGTTTGAAATTTACTTAAATTTGACCTAGTTTTAGCCATGGCGGCCATATTGGATGACTGGCAGCCGCGAAAAACAAAAACCTGAGAGGGGCCCTCCCAAGTAACATTGTGATGAAGTTTCATCAAAATCCTTCAAGGGGTTTCAGAGGAGATGTCAATTTTATAAAATTGCTAACAGACGGAGGTTTTTTTGAAAAAATAATTATGTTCACGCAATCACGGCCGATTCATGTGCTCATTGTCCTGCTGTTGTAACTGACCCTCTTCCGGACTTGCGAAAAATAAATTACACTGTTTTACCCCTTTGCAATAATTGCAAGTGATTGGGAAAAGAGCCAGTTGTTGCCAGGCCTTTGGGAAACAATAAATCATACACAATTTCATATTGTTATCTATTGTAGTTTTTAAAATACCACATTTTCCCATTCATCAAAGCTTATCGCCACCTTAAATGTAACTTCGCCAAAAAATAAAAATAAAATAAAATGCCTACCTACCTACCCTATTTTTTTCAGCAATGTTACAGTAAACACAGGTATAATTTTAAAAGCAGGAGTTCGACTAGTATAGATTAAGCTACACATTTTTTTGGTCAAGGTGACTTCAAGATGTTTTCAGCAACATGGTTTTATCCACCGTTCTCAGCGACATTGTTTTATCCACCATTTCAACAAGCCTACCCACACATACCTTGATGAGGCATATCACTTACCAGTGTGTTTACCTGGTGTCTGTTCATCTCCTGCCATGGTCACTGCAGCTGTACTGGTGGTCACTGCAGCAGAAATGGTCACTGCAGTAGAACTGGTGGCCACTGCAGCCGAACTCGTGGTTACTGCAGCCGAACACGCGACCAATCCAGCTAATGTCGTGGCCACTGCAGCCAAATCCTTCAATATACATATTATAATAAAATTAAATACACTACATTGGGAAGGAAAACATCTAAGTAACAAAAAATGTTTGTAAAACATATATGCCCCCCCTTGAACAACCATGACACAAACATTACTGCAAAGTTGTGAGTGCCAGCTGTTTTTGAGTTATGGAAGCCAAGCAATTTTTAGTGAGTTTTCACATATACATAATGTAACAATGGCAGTTATCCTTATATATATATGGGTATTTTACATTTAGCTTTGCTATTCCAAGGGGCCAAGCTGTGTTGCCTGCCATGTGCTTGCTTCAGCTAGGACAATCAAACTAAACTGTTTAAAGACAGGGGGTGCAATCCTTCATGAACAAGAAATGTTTGTAAAACATATATGCCCCACTTGAACAACCATGACACAAACATTACTGCCAAGTTGTGAGTGCCAGCTGTTTTTGAGTTATGGAAGCCAAGCAATTTTTAGTGAGTTTTCACATATATACATAATGTAACAATGGCAGTTATCCTTATATATATGGGTATTTTACATTTAGCTTTTTGTGCCGAGTTTCGAATTTGTACTTCAAGCTGTTTTTGAGTTAGCACGAAGACAGGCGATTTTTAGTGTTTTTTTATATGTTTTGTTACCATGCCAACCACATTTCTTAAGCGAATCTACCCAAATGAGGAGGTGCACAACTAGACCTTGTAGTTCAAGCTGTTTTTGAGTTAGCGCGAAGACAGGCGATTTGCAGTGTTTTTTTACATGTTTTGTTACCATGCCAACCACATTTCTTAAGCGAATTTACCCAAAAGGGGAGGTGCACAGCTACACCATGACACAAACATTCCTGCCAAGTTTCGAGTTTGTAGTGCCAGTCGTTCTTGAGTTATCACAAAGACAAAGTGGACCGACCGACCGACCGACCGACCGACCGACCGACCGACCGACATACCGACATTTTTTTTATATGTTTTGTTACCCTGGCAACCACATTTCTTATGCGAATCTACCCAAAAGAGGAGGTGCACAACTACCCCATGACACAAACATTCCTGGCAAGTTTCGAGCTTGTAGTGCCAGCTGTTCTTGAGTTCTCGCAAAGACAAGAAGATTATGGACCGACCGACGCCTGTGCAAAGCCATATGCACCCCCTTCGGGTAGGGGGCATAATAATGAAATCTCAAGTTAATGTTTTTTGGAAGAATTACGAGTTCGACTAACAAACACATACTAGAAGAGTGTTTCATGGAACAGCTGTGTTGCCTGCCATGTGCTTGCTTCAGCTAGGACAATCAAACTAAACTGTTTAAAGACGGGGTGCAATCCTTCATGAACAAGAATGTAACAATGGCAGTTATCCTTATATATATGGGTATTTTACATTTAGCTTTCACATGGGTTGCTTAATTTGCATATTCTTCATCAAAATAATGTATCCCATATGTGAAAAATAAAAAATAAAAATAAAAAATAAAAAAATACTATAATAAAATTTAAAACAAAAAATTAGACAAAAATTTTAAAAAAAAGAAGAAAAAAAAGGAACAATTTAAAAAAGAAAGAAAAATATTTGAACCCATAAGCCAAAATAGTTTTAAAAAATAACGAGCAATTTTTAGTGATTTTTTTTTTACAAGTTTTGTTACTATGGTAACCACAGTTCGTATGCAAATCAACCCAAAAGGGGAGGTGTATAACTACACCATGAGACAACCATTCTGCCAAGTTTGGCATTGGTAGTGCCAGCTGTTCTTGAGTATCATAAAGACAAGAGATTTTTAGTGATTTTTTACAAGTTTTGTTACCATGCCAACCACATTTCTTATGCGAATCTACCCAAAAGGGGAGGTGCACAACAAGACCATGCAACAAACATTCCTGCCGAGTTTTGGGTTTGTAGTGACAGCTGTTCTTGAGTTATCGGGAAGACAAGCGATTTTTAGTGAATTTTACAACTTTTGTTACCATGGGAACCACATTTCTTATCCGAATCTACCCAAAAGGGGAGGTGCACAACTACACCATGACACAAACATTTCTGCCGAGTTTCGAATTTGTCCTTCAAGCTGTTTTTGAGTTAGCACGAAGACAGGCGATTTTTAGTGTTTTTTTATATGTTTTGTTACCATGCCAACCACATTTCTTATGCGAATCTACCCAAAAGGGAAGGTGCACAACTAGACCATGACACAAACATTCCTGCCAAGTCGAGTTTGTAGTGCCAGCCGTTCTTGAGTATCACGAAGATAAGCGACTTTTAGTGATTTTTTACAAGTTTTGTTACCATGCCAACCACATTTCTTCTCCGAATCTACCCAAAAGAGGAGGTGCACAACTAGACCTTGACACAAACATTCCTGCCGAGTTTCGAGTTTGTAGTTCAAGCTGTTTTTGAGTTAGCGCGAAGACAGGCGATTTGCAGTGTTTTTTTACATGTTTTGTTACCATGCCAACCACATTTCTTATGAGAATCTACAAAAAGGGGAGGTGCACAGCTACACCATGACACAAACATTCCTGCCAAGTTTCGAGTTTGTAGTGCCAGCCGTTCTTGAGTTATCACAAAGACAAAGTGGACCGACCGACCGACCGACCGACCGACATACCGACATTTTTTTTATATGTTTTGTTACCCTGGCAACCACATTTCTTATGCAAATCTACCCAAAAGGGGAGGTGCACAACTACACCATGACACAAACATTCCTGGCAAGTTTCGAGCTTGTAGTGCCAGCTGTTCTTGAGTTCTCGCAAAGACAAGAAGATTATGGACCGACCGACGCCTGTGCAAAGCCATATGCCCCCCCTTCGGGTAGGGGGGCATAATTATGGAGCAGACTTGTTTTTAAATTGTTAAAGTGTAATGAAAAGGGGCATAACTCTGCAGTGAATGATTGATAAGGAACTGTATACACAGTCGTGACCATAGGTCAATATTTTACCAAGTTATAAGCTGGGTTGGGATACATGTTCAAGTTTTATAAAAAAAAGGGCATAACTCTCCCGAGATGAAATTCAGAGTTAGTTTTGTAGATAAGGAAGAACTGTAAAAGGTTCATGACCAATGAACTGTATACGGTTCACGAAAAATTATGACCTCGGATAGGTTGCAGGTTAAAGGTTTTATGAAAAGGGGCAAAATCTGCCGAAATTGGACATGCAATTGGCATTGAATAATTGATAAAAAGAAAGATCTGTATAAAGTTTCATGACCACAGGT
Source organism: Cyrtodaria siliqua (assembly GCA_037043455.1). Taxonomy (NCBI): domain Eukaryota; kingdom Metazoa; phylum Mollusca; class Bivalvia; order Adapedonta; family Hiatellidae; genus Cyrtodaria; species Cyrtodaria siliqua. The sequence continues at coordinate 91,151 of JAWPHD010004961.1, forward strand.
CAATCTTTTGTTAAGTTTTGAGCTATGTTAGGATGCAGTTAAAGGACCAGCCAAACAACTTCAAAACTACATTATAAAACTGTTTATTAACACTTAAACAAGTTTTCAGGTCATATAAGAATGTATATGTGCCAATCAGAAGTATAGGTATATTCACGGGTTCTTAAAATACCCATGATTGAATATGCGTAAAATGAATTATGAGCTGGTAACTCTTAATTCAATACTCAAGTTTAGGGTTTGGTCTGGTTGGTTTTACAATTATATTGTGTCTATAGAGTTTGGATTCTCAAAATATGTAAGTTACATATGATATAAACCTCATCACCAGTAGGTTAAGAAGCAGTGTACATCTGTTGTAAAAAAATTCTGCTGATGACGGGATAGGGACTGAAAAGTTCTATGAATAGGGGCATCTGCCACGATGAAATTCAGAGTTACGGACATGTCAATGGCATCTGAATAAATGATAAGGATGAACTGTATGAAGTTTCATGACCATAGGTCAATACTTTGCTAAATTAGGAGCTCGGTTAGGTTGCAGATTAAATTTTTATGAAAAGGGGCAAAACTTTGCCAAAATGAGCCAGAGTTATATGACATTCCTTGGGTAAAATGAAGATGTGTGTTAAGTTTTATAAACATAGGTCAAAGACTTTTTATGTTAAATGGTGAAGGTAAGGTTGCAGGTTTAACAGACGATAGTGATCACTGCTACACAATATCCTTATTACAGTATAAATCATTTTTGAAGCCTCTGAGGGTCAGGTTTATACTTCTAAACAAGAGGTCAATGGCCTTGAAGCTCTACTGATTGATTTTGATTTCAGGAAGTAGTCGCTACAGACTTGTTTTTTGAAAATCTATTTTTAACCGTGGCGGCCATCTTGAATTTCCGGCCGACCTGAAATTTTGCTAGGATCAATTATACATTAAGAGCAACATTCCTGTGAAGTTTCATGAAAATCCGTCAAGTAGTTTCAGAGGAGTAGTCGCTACAAGTTTTCATTATATAACTCTATGTAAACAAAGATGGCCGCTGGTAGCCATGTTTAACGTCAAATCAAAACGATTTTCGACAAGGACCAACATCATGTTATACTGATCATTTTAGAAAAAGTCCCATATCAATATCTCTTATAGTTTTGAAGAAGTAGTCGTTACAAACTTATTTATTAAAAATCTATTTTTAGCTGTGGTGGCCATCTTGAATTTCCGGCCGACCTGAAATTTTTCTAAGATCAACTTGACATCAAGAGCAACATTCCTGTGAAGTTTCATGAACATCCGTCAAGTAGTTTCAGAGGAGTAGTCGCTACAAGTTTTTACTATATAACTCTATGTAACCAAAGATGGCCACTGGCAGCCATGTTTAACATCGAATCAAAATAATTTTCCACAAGGATCAACATCATGTCATGCTGATCATTTTAGGAAAAGTCCCATATCAATATCACTTATAGTTTTCAAGAAGTAGTCGCTACATACTTATTTTTTAAAAATCTATTTTTAGCTGTGACGGCCATCTTGAATTTCTGGCAGATCTGAAATTTTGCTAGGATCAATTAGACATCAAGAGCAACATTCCTGTAAAGTTTCATGACAATCCGTCAAGTAGTTTCAGAGGAGTAGTCGCTACAAGTTTTTACTATATAACTCTATGTAAACATAGATGGCCGCTGGCAGCCATGTTTAACGTTGAATCCAAACGATTTTTGACAAGGATCAACATCATGTCATGCTGATCATTTTAGAAAAAGTCCCATATCATTATCACTTATAGTTTTCAAGAAGTAGTCGCTACAAACTTGTATTTTAAAACTCTATTTTTAGCTTTGGCGGCCATCTTGGATTTCACATCAACATGAATTTTTGCTAGGATCAACTAGACTTTATGGGCAACATTTCTGTAAAGTTTCATGAATATCCATCCAGTAGTTTCAGAGGAGTTGTCGCTACAAATAAAAGTTTACGGACAGACAGACAGACAGACGGACGACGGACCACGGCATAAGCTCTGCTGATCTCTGATCAGTAGAGCTAAAAATGAATAGCGTATTATTTCTGCAAACAAAATGTCTGCAAGTACATCATGGATTCACAGACATAAAATGAGCAAATATTAAAAAAAAACTTTTTTACAGCGTATTTGTGTTTTTGTCGGACTATATTAGTTTTATTGGTCGTATCTAATAATTAAATGGAATACTGCACTTGTAGTAATTGTAAAGTTTTAAAAACCTGCGCTAATATAAAACGATTCCAAACATAAATCAATTTCATTAAAATCAAATCCTAATAGCGCTTTGATACTCTCCGCTTCTAGGATCTGACAACACTGCCTTGGAGTCACGTCAAATCGACCTTTCATCTAATCAATATTCATGAGAAGATCAACTAAATTCAACCAATGAAATCGCGCATTTCATATGCACATCAGTGAACATAACAAACGAAAATCCACATAAAACACATATATCCGAAAAATGATAAAGTCGCCGTGCGTTATTGCTGTGGATTGCACGATAAATTCAATGAAATGCTCTAAATGGCAAGAATACGAAGAAAATCATGGGCGCGGTCATGAATTTTTGAAAACATTTGAACATTTTATTTGTCTTACTGATTGCATCTGGCCCGTTTAACTCAGTCGATAGCAAGGTAGGCTATTGCGACTTTCTATTATTATTACCCAAGAGTGTAATTTTAGTTTTGGTTAGGAGTTCAACCCCACGAAGCTGTACTTCTTTTTTTTGTACCGTTATTGAATTCCGTCAATCTTGGTTTTATTCAGTAAATATTCAATAATGGTTGGTGTGTTATGTTTGTCAATGCAATTATTTGTGTTTTATAAGCTAAAGTTACAAACACTGTCCCTTTCAATACAGCGTAGACTGCTCCACAGCATTCGACTGAAACGTGACGTGTGCAGTGAAGCAGTCTATATCGAGCAATTTTGTAGGCTGAAATCTAATTGGCTAATCGTAAGGTCAATCTGACGTGACCTCCAATGCAGTGTTGTCAGATCCAGGGTTTCCACCCTTATTGGAAGGCCAAATTCAAGGACTTTCAAGGAACTTTTTTCCAAAATTCAAGGACTAATATTTGCGCAAGCGACATTTTTTTTTTCCGGCATGGATGTACAATGTAATGCCCAAAACAGCAACAAATATTCCAAGAACGCATAACCAATAGCCATTTTTGGGACGAACAGCAAAAATCCAGAATTTAAGGACTTTCAAGTACCTTATCAGATTTTCAAGCACTTTCCAGGCCTTGAATTTTTTTTTTTCAAATTCAAGTACTTTCAAGGATTTCAAGGACCCGTGGGAACCCTGCAGATCCTTGTAGCTAGAGTATCGTAGCATGATGAAGGGTCTGATTTTAATGAGATTGACCATAAACTGAAGGCAGTAAATTTTACCTTTCTGCTTGAGCCTGTATCGTTTTCTTGACTCCCATCACTGTCCTGACTGACCACCGACGACTCTGACTGATAAAGGCGCCTCTCGTCATTATCACTTTCAGGATTACGCGACTTCTTACTTCTCTTTTTCTTCCCCCTATGTGACGAGGTGTCTGAATCTATATGCTCTCTTTCCTTTTGATCTCTTTTCTTTTTGTATTTATGTTTGTGTTTTGATTTCTTGTTGGTGTTACTTGAACACTCACTATCACTTATTGGTTTAGCATCTGTCTCAAGTTTCTCAGATGGATTAGTGTTTGTTTCAGAATTTAATGGTGATTTTACCTTGTAAACTTCATTCAAAGAATCAATCATAACGTTTGCTTTTACATTTTCAGTTTTCGTATCACTTCCAGATTGCGTTGTTTTGCTATTAACAGTCTCAGCAACAGTACTTGAAACTGGTTGTGCAGATAGTTCAGGGCTTTCTTTGATCCCCTTATTATGCAGTTTATAAACTGTACACAACCCTGCTGAAGTTTCAACATCAACACTAGCACACGTTCCACCTAAATGTGCAAATTTATTATTTGATGACTCAATAACGGTTGGATCTAATTCTTGAAACTTTTCAACTAAAGACAAATCTGAAGTCAGAGTTGTACCTAAGCCTTTGCTAACTGAATCTGACACAACTTTTACCCTTTCACTACTTTCAATAGACTGTTTCCTGTGCTTGGATTTGTGTTTGGATTTATGTTTAGATTTTCTACTACTAGCATCAGAATCCTTATCACTTTCAGTTCTCCTTTTCTTTATTCGTCTTGCACTTTCTTCGAGGTGTAAACTTTCTCTTATTTTACTTTTGGATTTCTTTGATTTTTTACTTTTACTTTTCCTAAGTTCTTTTCCGTCTTTGTCAAATGATGATACTATTTCCGGAAGACTAGCAGCTGTTTTAAGAATATCTGAAGCTTTTTCATTATCACCATCCCACTGATCTGTACCTTGATCAGGTAACGAGGTACCAGACTTGTGAAGACTAGCAGCTGTATCAGATTTCAAAACTACTGAAGCTGATTCAGTATCACTAACATATTCATTAATATCTTCCTCAAACTTTTCTTCAGTAACAGTTTTCTCAAGCTCTTCAAGTCCAGTTAGTGTATCTTCATTTTCCATTAATTCAGCATTAGCTAAGTAAAATTTGGGAACATTTTCTTCGGCTGCTACTATGCTTCCTTGTGTATCATCAGGTACTTTTGTTAAGCTACCTGATGGTGTTGGGTTGATGCTTGATTCACTATCTGACAGCCTGGAGATTTTAAAATACCCTCTCTGTATCCTCTCCATGTTTTCTATGCTTTGTACAGACTGGGGGAAGTATTGTTCAGTACCAGCTACTTCACTTTCCTTATCTTCTTCTGCTTCACTTTCGCTAGAATCGTCTTCGCTATCTGACGAGTAACTTTCTGTCCAATTTTTAGCACTAGGTTGGTATAGGTTTGTACTTGGTGGTCTTACAGCAGTAGACTGATGTACACTGATTCTTCCTGGAATGTTTACAGATGCAAGACCTTCCTTGTTTACAGTCATGCAATCTGGGTTATTAATAGCAACAGACTGGTTTTCATTTCTTTTCACGGTACTGTCTTGACACATTACAGCTGTGCTCACTGGAGTATCTAAAGCACTTGTCTGGATGCTCTGAATTTCAAGTGCGCTTGCTGGATAATTCAAAGATTCAGTCTGTTTTATATTTGAATTTGCTTCACTACTTAATGCACTCTTTACAGTCAAACTCTCTGCAATATCTTCAGCATCATTACTTGCTTGATTTGTTACATTACTGCTCTGTTCAACCTGTGTACTCACAGGACTGTTATCTTTTGTACTGACTTGACTCACATTAGTTGGCTGTTGCACATTTGAACCAAATATAGCGATATTAGCACTATTCCGAGGTGTAACTTTACCATCTTGCATGGCTGTTTCATTTATATGTTTATGGTCGTGTTCGTCTCTATTCATAGTAACAGGCAGATTCACTACTGTAGATATAGCCATACTAAAGTTGTTCAGGATACATTTTGACTTTTCATCTTTTGACTGGTTCAATGCCACATTTTCTGAATGGATTTCACATGGATTTTGATTATTGTTGATAGAAGGTTCACCCTGTGTCCTATGATCTAAGACATGTAGAATGTTTGTCAAGTTAGAAATTGAGTGCATACTTTCCCCAACAAAATGTGAAGGATTTTCAAAACACTGAAATAAACTTTCCTCAGATAAAATACAAGCATTCGTAGTACTCCCTGTATTGGAGGCCTTGGGAAACCCTTCATTAGCATCTTCTGAATGCGTTACTGGCAAACTGATTTTCATGTTTGATTTTTTTGAATTTTGGGAATCAGATTTTACTGTACAGTCTGATTGCTGAGAATTTGAAATTGCCTCGTCAGCTCCATGTGAATTTGAACCCGTGGCTGAACAAGCATCTGTTGTAAGTGATTTCAGATCATCAACTTGTGATTTACCATTTTCGCCTTGATATTCATTTGATGAACTAGTACTACTTGTTCTTGCGCTATCCTGACCTTCCGCTAACAGTTTTGGCATCACATCTCCAGATGAGATTGGTCTTTCACCCTGTACCTTCTCAAAAGGACTTTTCTCAATCTGCACTTCACACAGAACTGGCGAATTCAGTACAACAGTCTCAAATGAAGACAGCGACATACTCTCTGATGCAATACCCTTGACTGGTATTGGGGTTATTCTCCTTATTTTTGTCGCGAATGATGAAGCTCTACTGAGCAGACCAGAGTTGGGACTGTTGACACAAGCTAGGGGACTGCTCACAGATGTTATGCTCTGGATTTCAGAAGCAAACGGGGAGAAAGGTGAAAAAGGTGGGGACATATTTGCTTCTTTTTTACCTTCAACCTCAGTTAAAGAACCAGCATTAGAAATTTCGGGGTCTTCAAAGTTCCTTTCTCTGTCTTTAATATCCAACTCATCTTCAACAGCTTCATCTTTTTCTGATAACTCCGAAAGAGTCGTTTTACTATCTACTTTTGAAAAACTTGAATCCATTGAAACATTTAAATAAATTTTACCCTCTGGTGCCAATATTGCAGCAGAACTGGAAGAAATTATTGCAGGTTTTGGGGTCAAAAGGCCAGATGCAACAATCAAAGGCTGTTTTGTAGAACTGTTGATTTGGCTGTCAATATTATGAGCTTCCCCACAAGTTACCTTGCTGGTTTCACTGTACAGTGGAACCTGCAAATGTGAACTACTGTTTAATTCTTGCGAAACTGTCGTTGATAGTGTTACATTTTTTTTAATGGGCGATTCAGAGGAGATTGCAAAAGGTAGGGACATAGAATCCATAGATATTTCACCCATCAGGGCTGCATTAAATGCCTTTGCAAGAATGTCATTCGCCAGGGAAGTGCTACTCAACATATCAGATGCACTAGTGGAATCAGGTTCTATGTCCCGTGCCATAACAGGAATTTCAAAGTTTGTTTCATTGTTAGCATTTTTGACTTCCTTCGGTGGACAACCTCCTTGTGGAATTTCACTTTCTGTTTTTGTGGATTTTTGCATTTCTTTGTTTTCACACCTTCCAAAACCTGACAAAGATGTCTTAGTTTGTTGATTTTCTTTAACTGTTTGATTGTCTTGCGATCCAAAGCTTGATAAAGACATCTTTATTTCTTTACTTTCTTTTGTTTTTTCTACTAACTCCTGTCCATTTTCTGTCAATTGTTCATCATATATTCCTTCAGTTTTATTTGAAGCTTCAACCAATTCAGCACTTGATAAAGGAGACTTAATTTTGTCAGAATTAACCGTATTCAAACTCCCTGCAGACAGATCTTTCTGGGAAGCTTCTACAGACACAGAAGATGGAGAAGTCATTTTCACCATGTTTAAATCAGACACAGTTTCATCATTTTTAACTTGTATATGTAATTCTGCCACACTTGTAGACTGTTGAACCTGTATATCTTGGTGTTTCATTTTAGACTCGGGAGAAAAGTCACTTGAATCTTTTGAACTTGAGCTTTCTGAACCCACATAGAGTGATCCATCTTTGCTTGAAGTCGTTGAGAGTGATTTCCCTTTGTCTGGGGATGTTAAAATGGAGGACAATCTTGCTGGTTTGCTTGTTGATTTTGACCTTGACAATTTACTGATCCTCTGGAGGAATGATGACTTCTTCCAGGTGTCTGTTCCCTTCCTGTGACCAGACTTCAACTAAAATAATGATTGATAATTTAATAGCGGCCTATGACAACTCTATAAATACACCCTAATGAATAAATCTGTTTTGTCCATATACATACATCTTAACGAATGGGGTCTGTTACACCCCTTTAGACATTTGTTAGTTTATAAGCAGACAAGCAACGTCAGAGGGCATGAAAGTTGCTATAACACGCTCTTTTAAACTAAGTCATGTCAGTTTGGCAAGCCAGCTATGGAGTAACTCAGGCGTCCAAACTGCAAAAATAACTAGAAATTGTCATTGTCCATGGGACAAAAACGTATGGCTCCCCCACTAGCCCGAACAGACATAATTGACGACTCTAGGTCCAACCGTCCTCTATTGATTAGAGATCGTTTTGATATTCAATATCCCTGTGACTGTATCTACTATCTGTATCAGTAAGGCCACATAAAAAAATATGTGTGGTTCAGGTAACCCGACCGACCCTATTTTTTTAAGGGGCCGACCCAAAAACTTTTTATGCAAAAATTTAAAAATAAAAAAAAAATAAAAAAAATAATAAAAAATTAAAAAAAAATTAAAAAGAAATTTAATTAAAAATAAAATAAAATATTAAACAAAAAAAAAATCAATAGGGGTCATCTACTGGTCATGACCAACCATCCTTCCAAGTTTGAGGACCCTAGGTTCAACCATTCTGTAGTTATTGAGCGGACATCGATTTGATAGTCAATGTCACCGCAACATTGACCTTTGACCTAGTGACCCCAAAATCAATAGGGGTCATCTACTTGTCATGACCAACCATCCTTCCAAGTTTGAGGACCCTAGGTCCAACCATTCTGTAGTTATTGATCGGACATCGTTTTGATAGTCAATGTCACCGCAACATTGACCTTTGACCTAGTGACCCCAAAATCAATAGGGGTCATCTACTTGTCATGACCAACCACCCTTCCAAGTTTGAGGACCCTAGGTCCAACCATTCTGTAGTTATTGATCGGACATCGTTTTGATAGTCAATGTCACCGCAACATTGACCTTTGACCTAGTGACCCCAAAATCAATAGGGGTCATCTACTTGTCATGACCAACCACCCTTCCAAGTTTGAGGACCCTAGGTCCAACCATTCTGTAGTTATTGATCGGACATCGTTTTGATAGTCAATGTCACCGCAACATTGACCTTTGACCTAGTGACCCCAAAATCAATAGGGGTCATCTACTTGTCATGACCAACCATCCTTCCAAGTTTGAGGACCCTAGGTCCAACCATTCTCTAGTTATTGATCGGACATCGTTTGTGACACAGACAGACCTACAGACAGAGAAACAGACAGAAAGCACAAAATCAATATGGCTCCCCTACCACACTTTGTGTGGGGGAGCCATAATTAGATGGTATTTTTTTAAATATAGTCCATTCCATCATACAATTTTCAAATTTTCTTAATGGCCTACTTTATCAGATTTCTGTGGACTAGTTGCCTCCCCTGTTTGACTGCTTCTATCAGTGTAATGTTCAATATTCTCCTTCTCAGCAGCTGCAGAATCCAGTAACCAGTCTGACTCATCAGGTTCCATGCCTGCCTCATGTTCATCGACTACTGGTTCCCGTTTGATTGGTACAACAGGGGGGTTATCTGTGTTTTCAGGAGGAAGACTATTGGCCATGATAGGAGGGCCAAACGTGACATTGATCCGCTTGATAGTCGACTTGTTTACTTTATAAACCAATTCACCATCTATCACCTGCAACGGGAAGGAATATTAGAAATCATTAAACTAGAACCATCACTGAAGGTGATAAATACCCCTGCTGTTTTAAAATATAAATGTCAGTAAAACAAAAGTCCATTGCAAAATTAAAAACCTTTGATGCAGAGATGTCAGACACACAATATCATCACGCGTGCATTATATGCCGAATTTGAAATAAAATTCCATAAAAACTTTTGAAGTGAAAGCCACATAAGTTTGCTATACACTATTAGAGTGGAAAACTCAAACAAAGAGCCATCATTCTGTAATAAATTAGGCAATCAACAATGTGTGGTGTAGACGGACATAAGGTCATCAGTTGTTATGTGTATATGAAGTTTGGGAACAATCCATTCAAAACTGTTTGAGAAATGCAAGTAATAAACAAATAAAAATGTGTTAAGCTACGGTGATAGGAAGTGACATGACAGGACGTTATAGAAAGTGTGAATCCTATATACTCACTTTGTCAAGTGGGAGAATAATTAGGGGTAAGTGACTGCAAGATTCTGATTGTCTAAACAGGGCATGACAATTCCATTTGTCCGCTCGCCATGATGAATGCTCATTGATGTATAACGAGTAGAAATTCAGATAAACACTAACAATATATCAAATATTACGTAGGATGAGTAGTAACTCAGAATTTGTTTTTCCTGCCCTGTAATAAAGATATTAATCCAGATAGTGTGCAAAGTGAGTTCCTGGGGCTTATTGGATTCACTGTGCTAGCTGAAGTAGCAGAGTGCCAATACTCCATGGATTGTGATAACTAATGCACTATTACGTTATATCCCATGAACACTGTACTTATGCATAAAACATATACCTTGCAGGGCTAAATGGTTTATTTATAGAACAGGCTGAGACAATTGTTTCAGACGGACAAATGGACAAAATAACTGATTGACGGTGAGATTACTATATGCCTCCATTCTGGGGCATAAAAATGCCTCCATTCTGGGGCATAAATAGAATAAGGGCATGTTAGATCATAGTTCAGATTTGGAAAACACTATCTTGCATGACTGAACATGGCAGATGACCCCATTCTTCATTAATGTGCTTTAGCTTACTGAAAACAAAAATACACATGTTCACCATCCGAGTAATTGCTTACAGTAAGACAGCATCTGTAACAATGTTTCTTCCTCTTCCTGTATGTGTCATCTCCCGTGTCATGACAGAAGCACGTGCAGCGTTTCGTGCCAAGTATCTCCTCCCCCTCCAGCAGCTCCACCTCCTCAAAACTGTCGTTCTTGGTGTCCGTGTCCTCACCACTGCCATCAAGGTTCACCTCCTCAAAATCTTCCATCAGACTGAAGTAAATTGAACAATTAGTTAATTGAATGTTAAACAATAAACACAAAAAATAATAAATGTTAATACAAATAACTAAGAGATTTGTTTTGCTTGTATAGTGTTTTACATCGTTTTCAACACAGGTAAGGTTATATATGACGGTATTTATACCCCCACAACTGAAGTAAATTGAACAATTAGTTAATTGAATGTTATAAGTAAGAGTTATAAGTTATATATGACAGTATTTATACCCCCACAAACGAAGTTTAGAGGGTATATAGGAGTGAGGTTGTCCGTCCATCGGTCGGTCTGTTGGTGTCCAGACGATAACTCATGAAAGGGTTGATGGATTTAAATATTTGGTACACGGGTATAACACCATAAAATACAAGTCAAGTTCAACTTGGGTTACAAACCACCAATTTTGACGGAGTTATGGCCCCTTTTCAACTTAGAATTTCTCTCTCTCTGTCTCTGTCTCTATATATAATTATGTTTAAACCACATTTAAACTAGACCATTGTTTTCTTGTGGTTGCCATGTTTATGTGACAAGGCCGTATTGTGGGGGTATTAATTACTTTCAGTGATAACTCTAGTTTTTTTTGTGGTGGAGGCAGACCACCCACTTTTCCTAGGCAGTACTGTACACCTCCCTTCAGCCGTAAGAATCGACACTTCCTCACAAGTCGAGCTCCCAGTGGCAAAGAGAAAGAGGGACAGTAATGAATTGATTTATAGGTAACTGGGAGGTAATTTTTACACTAACTATTTCCCACTGCAGATAACCCTAACAGTTCACTCAAATATTCGCATTAGCTGTTTGAATTCTCCACAAAATTTGAGATAATCACTCCCTAACCAATATAATGACTCCAGCCTACACAATTTTTATCACATAAAGTGATGATACCTCTCTGGTGGCTGTTCATCGGGGAAGAAAGTAGAGAACTCTTCCAGTAGGAACCTCTGACCCTTCAGCAAGGGGTCTATCTGGTCCCGCAGGTCCTGAGACCGCCGTCCGGGCTTCCTGTACCAGCGAGATAAGGTCTTCATCAACTTCTGAACTGGTGGGGTGTCTTGCAGAAGTACACCTGAATTACATGGTCAAGATTAAACAAAATACTGATCATCACTGTAAACCGGGGTTTAGGGTTACTCCATTAAAACATACATGGGACACAGGGCTACTCATTAAACATACATGGGACACCAGGAAGGCAGTTTGAAATTGTACACCCACCCGTATAAGCAAAATTGAGTTTAAATGACGAAATTTCTGTTAAGAGGGTTCCCCACAGATGTTTATTAAATTGTCTTCCTGGGGTCCCGGGTATGTTTTAATGGAATAGCCCTTACTACTATTTAACAGAATGAAACAATAGTCATTGCTTCCTGTTCTTACCTTTTCATCAATTAATTTCTTTTAGCTTCAACTTTTTTGTCTCATACTAAAGGAAAGATTAGTGTCAGAGTTGACTGTTTTGGATTCCGCCAATTTTATTTTTTAATATATACTAAAGGAAAAAAGAAACGCAACTCTGCATTAATAATCAAATACATTGGCGTGCATCAAATATATAGACGTTCATTTAACTAAAAACTATAAGTTTATTTCAGTACACAGTATTTACGGTAGGTCTGATATTAGTATTCCGGTATTTTTGTGTGAATCTGGGTGTCGGATAAACGTTCTTAAGCGAAACCAATTTCTAATACCCTTTTAATACAAAAACAACTATTTCTCTCTACTGAGGGTATAAATGGCATTATGTTATTGTGACGCACGTGATGTCATTAAACAATGTCAACGGCATGCCTTCCTCGATCAGGCAAATATTTCCCGTGATATATGGCAGATTATAAGGAGATGTTTTAAAATTAGACTAATAGTATGGATGTACATGAACTAGTATTTAAAGACAGAATAATGAAATGGATTTTATAGTCGCACCAACAGCTAATGTCATATGGCGACTTTTCCAGCGTCTATTGGTGGAGGAAGACCTCAGGTGCCACTCCGGCCAATTTTCGTGCACGTGTAGAGCCACCGACATTCCGCAAACCAGCTGGATAGCTTCCTCAGCTTCCTAGGCCCACAGCAATGAGGGCAAGTGATTTCAAGTCAGAGACTGTAACCACTTGGCCACAGACCCCCCAAAGAAAGAATACTGCGAGACAATCTGCATTAATTACCTCCAGTTTTCTAAGGAAGCGTCTGGCGTTGTTGAACTCTTGATACGCATTATAGCAGCCACACTCCTTGGCCTGCTCTGGCAGCAGGAAACCAGCAAAGTCGTGCATGAGGTCAGGATAGCCAGTAAACAGTTCACTCAGTTGTTTGTACAGCTGCAACAGAAAGACAAGTTGTACTTCAATATAAATGAATTTGTTACATATGTCTTGACAGATGACCTGTCAATTAGCACAATCTGTTACAATATAGATATATATGTGCCTGAAACATTTGGCTGTATAATGTTCCGACTTCTTATTGAAGCCTCTTTAAAATTGTAAGGGCCGCAATGACCCAGTGGATAGCATGTTCAACTCTGAACCAGGAGACCACAGGTTCGAGTTTCACTGGCACAACTGGGTTACTTTGGTGTGTACTTAGGCAGGACACTTCCCTTAGCCTCATCCGTTGGATGGGACGTAAACTGGCAGTTCTATTTAGAAGAGTCTATCCTTCGAGCTCATTAAAGAAACATAGAAATCTATGCAATGGTAAAAGTAGGGCAAGGTTTTTACGTATCATTTCCCTCTCTTTGGGGTGCCCTCAGATAATCACAATAGTGTGTGGATAAGCCATTAAACAACAGCTCTATTAAATTTCTCCTTAAAATTGACCGATAAGTAGATATTACAAGAACTAGAAGGGTGTTCCACGGAACGCTTTTGTCATGCATAAGCGTTTATTTATCCTCGCTGTATTTTAGCGAGCAGACCTCGGTTTAAAGTCTCATCCGAAGGACTGGTAAGGTAGGAAATACTTTTCTGAAATATTTCGATAATTAACCCAAATTCGGTCCTGGCTGGGATTGAACGCACGATCCCTGGGTTACTAAGCCGCAATGCTAACCATTACACCACAGCGCTACCTTGTAAATGCTTTTGTTGCCTGCCATGGGTTTATTTAAAGTTATGAGCTAGGTCGTTGCAGGATGAAAAACATATATGAAGTGCATAACTCTGCTGAAATGTAAGTCTGAGTTATTGGACATGTGTTATGACATTCCTTGGGTAAGATGAAGTTTCATGAACATAGGTCAAATATTTTGCAAGTTATGGCCAAGGTCAGGTTACAGGTTAAAGTCTGATAGATGGACGACAGCAGAAGACAGACAAAGTGATCCATGTGACTGCCATGTTTAGCAGGCAACCAAAAAATCCTGTATCAGACCAAGTATCATTCCTGTGAAGCCTATATATATATCATGTCAAGGGCTTTATAATCTGTGTATGTTTACCTCCATTGGTGACTTGTTAGTCTTACTGAACATGGACATACCTGTATCATGTCAAGGGCTTTATAATCTGTGTATGTTTTATCTCCATTGGTGACACAGTCTTACAGAACATGTACATGCCTATGCCATGTCAAGGGCTTTATAATCTGTGTATGTTTACCTCCATTGATGACGGATTAGTCTTACAGAACATGTACATGCCTATGCCATGTCAAGGGCTTTATAATCTGTGTATGTTTACCTCCATTGGTGACTTGTTAGTCTTACAGAACATGTACATGCCTATGTCATGTCAAGGGCATTATATGTGTATGTTTACCACCATTGGTGACTCAGTCTTACTGAAGATGGACATACCTGTATCATGTCAAGGGATTTATAATCTGTGTATGTTTACCTCCATTGGTGACAGTCTTACTGAACATGTTCATACCTGTATCATGTCAAGGGATTTATAATCTGTGTATGTTTACCTCCATTGGTGACTCAGTCTTACTGAACATGGACATACCTGTATCATGTCAAGGGATTTATAATTTGTGTATGTTAACCTCCATTGGTGACTCAGTCTTACTGAACATGGACATACCTGTATCATGTCAAGGGATTTATAATCTGTGTATGTTTACCTCCATTGGTGACTCAGTCTTACTGAACATGTACATACCTGTCTCATGTCATGAGCTTTATAATCTGTGAATGTTTACCTCCATTGGTGACTCAGTCTTACTGAACATGTACATGCCTATATCATGTCAAGAGCTTTATAATCTATATATGTTTACCTCCATTGGTGACTCAGTCTTACTGAACATGGACATACCTGTATCATGTCAAGGGATTTATAATCTGTGTATGTTTAACTCCATTGGTGACTCGGTCTTACTGAACATGTACATGCCTATGTCATGTTAAGGGCTTTATAATCTGTGTATGTTTACCTCCATTGGTGACTTGTTAGTCTTACAGAACATGTACATGCCTATGTCATGTCAAGGGCATTATGTGTATGTTTACCTCTATTGGTGACTCAGTCTTACTGAACATGGACATACCTGTATCATGTCAAGGGATTTATAATCTGTGTATGTTTACCTCCATTGGTGACTCAGTCTTACTGAACATGTACATACCTGTCTCATGTCAAGAGCTTTATAATCTGTGTATGTTTACCTCCATTGGTGACTCAGTCTTACTGAACATGTACATGCCTATATCATGTCAAGAGCTTTATAATCTATATATGTTTACCTCCATTGGTGACTCAGTCTTACTGAACATGGACATACCTCTATCATGTCAAGGGATTTATAATCTGTGTATGTTTAACTCCATTGGTGACTCAGTCTTACAGAACATGTACATGCCTATGTCATGTTAAGGGCTTTATAATCTGTGTATGTTTACCTCCATTGTGACTTGTTAGTCTTACAGAACATGTACATGCCTATGTCATGTCAAGGGCATTATGTGTATGTTTACCTCTATTGGTGACTCAGTCTTACTGAACATGGACATACCTGTATCATGTCAAGGGATTTATAATCTGTGTATGTTTACCTCCATTGGTGACTCAGTCTTACTGAACATGTACATACCTGTCTCATGTCAAGAGCTTTATAATCTGTGTATGTTTACCTCCATTGGTGACTCAGTCTTACTGAACATGTACATGCCTATATCATGTCAAGAGCTTTATAATCTATATATGTTTAACTCCATTGGTGACTCAGTCTTACTGAACATGGACATACCTGTATCATGTCAAGGGATTTATAATCTGTGTATGTTTACCTCCATTGGTGACTCAGTCTTACTGAACATGGACATACCTGTATCATGTCAAGGGCTTTATAATCTGTGTATGTTTACCTCCATTGGTGACTCAGTCTTACTGAACATGTACATGCCTATGTCATGTCAAGGGCTTTATAATCTGTGAAGTTTACCTCCATTGGTGACTTGTTAGTCTTACAGAACATGTACATGCCTATGTCATGTCAAGGGCATTATGACCTGTGTATGTTTACCTCCATTGGTGACTTGTTAGTCTTACAGAACATGTACATGCCTATGTCATGTCAAGGGCATTATGACCTGTGTATGTTTACCTCCATTGGTGACGGATTAGTCTTACAGAACATGTACATGCCAATGTCATGTCAAGGGCTTTATAATCTGTGTATGTTTACCTCCATTGGTGACGGATTAGTCTTACAGAACATGTACATGCCTATGTCATGTCAAGGTCATTATGACCTGTGTATGTTTACCTCCATTGGTGACAGATTAGTCTTACAGAACATGTACATGCCTATGTCATGTCAAGGGCTTTATAATCGGTGTATGCTTACCTCCATTGGTGATTCTTTAGTCTTACAGAACATGTACATGCCTATGTCATGTCAAGGGCTTTATAATCTGTGTATGTTTACCTCCATTGGTGATGGATTAGTCTTAAGAACATGTACATGCCTATGTCATGTCAAGGGCATTATAATCTGTGTATGTTTACCTCCATTGGTGACTTGTTAGTCTTACAGAACATGTACATGCCTATGTCATGTCAAGGGCTTTATAATCTGTGTATGTTTACCTCCATTGGTGACGGATTAGTCTTACAGAACATGTACATGCCTATGTCATGTCAAGGGCATTATGACCTGTGTATGTTTATCTCCATTGGTGACAGATTAGTCTTACAGAACATGTACATGCCTATGTCATGTCAAGGGCTTTATAATCGGCGTATGCTTACCTCCATTGGTGATTCGCTAGTCTTACTGAACATGTACATGATATGCAGGAATGTCTCTAGGGTGTCCATGTCATCCCGCAGTGTCTTCTTCACTTTGTGTAGGTAGGCCTGGGCAAACCCTGTATCTCGGTCATCTCTCTGTAAAGAAACATGATTCAAAATTCGTTTTAGCATAAAGAAACATTTAATTTTACTGGATTTATACTGCAAATATGCTGTAAAGTTCACATGTTGTATTCTACATCTCCCTTACTTTATGGTCATAGGTAGTGCAAATATATGTATAAAACGCCTAATAACTTTTCAATATATTATAGTATTTTAAATAACTATTTATCACTCTGAAATTTTCTATCAGGTTTTATGGTTTTCACAATTTCAAGGAACAACTCTCTAATAAAGCTTTTCCAACCAGCACCTCTAAACCAAACCATATTTATTTCTTACAATTGGCAATCTTTTATATGTATCGCAAGATTCTGGTTTCATTTAAATCTGCATATCTACCTTACAAATCAGTTTTCTGTTCATTTTCCGAACATTTTAATCAGGTATACCCTTCAGATAAACTAGAACCATGATGCTTAAGACTCAAAGATAGACAACTTACAAGTGGGTCTGACTCGACAATATCTGGAGCCAACATGGCGAGTGTAACATCACGATCTCGGTCCTTCTTTCCAAGACGAGCTCTACATCCGTCATCCTTCCCAGGATCAAAACTGAAATGTTGATTTATTCTACAACCACTATAATAAAGGTATTATATATATTATATCTATTGTAATTATTTAGCAGACAAAATGAACTATTAAACTTTATAAATAATTTCGTTATCACATATCCTTATATTAGGGCTGTAACGAATACAGTGTGTGGCGAATACGATACATATCACGAATACAGGGTGACGATTACAAATATTTATTCGAATATCGGACCATAAAGGTTTGCATTTCATCACAGGCAGTGAAGACTGACAACAACAACAATAATAGTTCCAGTCTTGAGACGTGTGAATTTATAAATAAATACTTAATAATGCATCTTTCACTACATACACGTATGTATCACCTTCTTTGTACTTTCGAAATCCAAACTATTTCCATACAGCTGATTTAGCTTTGAAATTTCAACCTCAGCTGAAATTTTTGCAGAAATTGCAAAACTAGTTTTTGATTGTCGTGAAATGAAATGGACTTCAAATTTTTGTCAATACTGACAACTATTTAACAATACTGAAAATGGTAAACAGTAACTTATTACAAGATCATAATTCCGTAATTTAATGTTACAGTAGCAAGTGTAAGAAAACGGGACTGAGTCAACGACTTCCAAAATATACAGCTTGATGTATAAAGTGTATATAATGTGGTAGTAACAATAAACTATTCTTTAAATCCATGAAAGGTTGGCTGTATTTTGAAATATGGTTAGTATTGGATTATTGGTTACACTTTAAGATCTATGGTAAAATGTTTGTATTCGAAAATATTGAATACAATTCGATTATGGGACATTTTTGATTCATCAAATTTTCATGCGTATCGTTACACCTCTACCTAAAATTAAATTAAATTAAACAACGTTAAAAGTGTGAACTTTCTATTTACATGTAACTGACAATCATTATGGTTTTATATGTTATTAAACTTGACCCTACCTCCGTATCTCCTTTCTCACCCCTTAACCCCCTATATCACGTACCTGACAGTGGTGCTGGCCTGCATCAGGTTGGCAATATGATTATCATCATCCTCTGCCCCTTCATCTTGACTGTCTTCCTGACTGTCTCCGTCCTCTTGTGTGTCATTCCCATCCTCACTCTGTGTATAGTCGCTCTCCGTGTCCCCAGGAATGTCGTCGTCATCCTCATCTATGTCTGCACTGTTGTTGCCATTCCTGTCTACGTCATCATCTCCCATGTCGTCAGAGAGGAATTCAGATTCTTGAGTATCAATACCGCTCTCTGTCATGTCTTTTTGAGAACTGTTATCATCACTGTTCTCAGATGTTGTATCATTATCCGCAATTTTTTTCTGCAATTGCTGCAAAGATGGCTGTGAAGAAACGGGTGCAAATGGGCTGGGAAGAATTTTATGGAATCCACCCAGAGAGCTGGAAAAACTGTATTGTACACTAGGTTTTCTTCCCTTTTTGATTGCTTTTCCAATCAGATCCGAAGCTGCTTTTTTAGTAGGTGAAGTTTCAAATGTTCTCACGACAAATCCTTTCGGAAGAATTGCTTTTGCATGTTCATTTAACTGCTTTCTTCTTGGACTGGATTTAATTTTTGGCAAACTTGGGTTAACCGTTTTGCTACTAGAGGGTGGAGTTGGTTTTGGGGCAAGGTTGATATAACCACCATTCTTCTTCTTTGGTGTTGTCTCCTGAGCCAGTTGTTGACTCGAAAACAAACCAATGTTGTTGACTGAGGATAAAAAATAGGGAGCATAAGAAGCCATTACCTCCAGAGCATTCTTTGGAGGTGCATCGAACGACGCAACTGAAGATGTGGATGTTAACTGCTCAGGTGTCATGCGACAAGATTCAGGTGTTCTGCTACTGGAATCAGGCGTCATGCGATCAGACTGAGGTGTCATGTGACCAGACTGAGGTGTCATGTTACCAGACGGAGGTGTCATGAGACCAGATTTATGAGTATTGTTACAAGACTTGGGTGTCATGTGACCAGACTGAGGTGTCATGTGACCAGACTGAGGTGTCATGTTACCAGACGGAGGTGTCATGAGACCAGATTTATGAGTATTGTTACAAGACTTGGGTGTCATGTAACCAGACTGACACTCAGCTGCATTTTTTACTTCCACAGTTGGAGTGCATCGACCCTGCATCACTGAGCTACTATTTAATATTGCAGTAGTCGGAATTGTCTGGCTCGATGAGAAATTGGAATTCACTGATATGGGTTGACTCTGCTGTGTACAGGAATCTACTCTCGGCCAGATCTGTCCTTCCTGTATGGTGATAAACTGAGTTGCCGATTCAGTTTCTGATAAATACGGCTCTGGTGAAAGCGCAGCTGTATCGGGAACTGGCTCGACCTGGGCGTCTACTTCGACATCTGATGTTGACAAAAAATCTGGCATTGATTGCACGTGCATTACAGAAGTTCTCGTCGTATCCTGATTCTCAGTAAACAATTTTGGGACAGGTGATGGGCTCAATGACTGTTCCATCCTCAACATATTTTCAAGTGACTCTGAAACAAAATTGAGAGGATTTTCACCTTCAATGTCTCCCTCATAACTAGGATAAGTTCCATCATCTTGTTGACATGGCAATACACTCTGCTCGGAGCTCACATTCTCCACGTATGCATCACCGTTTGCTTCTGAACTTACAGTCTGCATATAATTGCCTGCAGACGGAAAGTTTATATGTTGCACCATATTATTTTGAAAAGCATTGCTTGTTTGTAGCATATTTGAATGTGTGCTTGTTGTACAAGTGACAGCTGATGGCTGAATTACTTGAGACAGCACGCTGGAATTCTGCACCATTGTTGCCATGGATGTATGTGCCATTGTTATTACTGAGATGGAAGTAGAAGTCAAACTCACAGCAGGCGTAATAGAACTAAGAACCTGCACGGGAGCAGTGTTATTGATCAAAATAATTGTCGGAGAGACGCACGTGACCACAGAGTTTAGGGAAATCCTCGGGTTGACAATCATCGCTGGGCTGATGCCGTAGTTAAGCGTGGATGACGTAGATATCTTGTCCAGCACACAGATGGTGATTGGACTGCTACGTGGCATGGCGCTACTGCCAGACATCGGCAGAGGAACAAAAGATCCTTTAGCAGGAGTCTTATTACCCAAAACAAGCTTCTTTCTGTACTGTCTTTTGGGTCTGAAATTATACATTTAAATTAATAAATACGTATGTACTGTGAAAACAGCAGAATATCCATCTTGTAAAAAAGGAAGAAAAAGATTGTGAACAATGCTCTACTTTCAACAAGAGACCCAAATGGGTAAGAAGTGCTCCCCTGGTAGTATGGTTCCAGTTGAATGTGCAATGCTTACATAAGACGCTTGTTAACTTTATACCTCAGTAGAATACAGGTTGCTCTAATGATATATATTTCTGTATACAAATATGGAACCCCTGGGGAGCGGCCATTTTTCCATCCCACAGACTTCATTTTGAACACACTTGATAGTCTAGGTTATATTGATAATTGTTTAAACAAACTGTCACCATCATTCCAGTAGTTCTTGAGAAAACTACTGTTTAGGTTTGGGCTATTTTTAGCAATGGCAGCCATCTTGGATGTCACATTCACCTTATTTTAAATAACTAAAAATCTCGGGATACACCATGTGAAGTCTGGTCACAACTGGCCAAGCGTTTTCTAAGGAGAATTATTTGAGCAAAAGTTCACAGATGTTGATGATGGACGACAGAAGACAGACAAGGAGTGGTCACAAAAATAAATTTGTTAAGCATAGTAATTTACTGGTTAAGTATACGAGAGGTGTTCAACTTATAAATGAACACTTTTGTTTAAGATGGGTTTTTTCAGTGGAAGTGATTGTCATTAAAATTACGTGATTTAATGATGTGAAACTGTCATTTAGAACGTATGCATTTAAAAATAATATCCAATTTCACGCGGTTCTTTTTAAATTACAGTTTGAATAAGGTGTACACCTTTTTCTAATTTTAAACCTATATGTTGCTGTTGCCATGGAGTTTTACCTTAAACGAAATAATTGCACTAAATGCATATCATAATTGTTTAAACCTGTGTTTATAATTTAAATATGATAGTATGTTTTATTTTAAGACAAAAATATAGATGCTGAATGAAAATCTCGACTTTTTATCGCAATATTAAAACATTGACAGATAATAGGAAAATTTGCTCCTATGTTAATGATATTTTGTGATATAAAAACATGAAGTTATTTTTGATATATATCATATATGTATATCATATACCTTATAAAGATATCTTTGGTAAAAAAATATATAATTTTTATCATTATTTGCAAATGTGTGTGTTTTGTCCCTAAATTTTAAGTTATATATTTTTCTATCTTTCATTTTGAGAAACTTATGAAACTTGTTTTGTATAGCGGAGGAAGTCACAACAATGCCTGCAGTTAATGTTTTGAACTAGAAACTTTCGTAAATTTAGTCATTTTCATAGTTGAATTTCATGTTAATTTTCGCTAAAATCTTGAAAATCGACAAATTAAAAAAAAGTGCATATTACGCTTTACTACGTTCAGGGATGGACATATCGGAATACTATAACCTTTAACGATATTTTAAAAGCATTTGAGTTAAAATTTGTATTGCAGTTACTTTTATAATTGACGATATTTGCTTCAAAATGTCATTCTCTACCCATTTTCAAAAATGCGGATGCAGCAACATTAAGAAGCACATAATAGTGCATGTCATAATGTTTCATATCGAAGGAATCATTAGACTTGACATTACAATCAACATATTCGGCGAGAATTTCAAGATAGTTGATTCAGTTACACAATAAAAGTGTTCAAATATAAGTTGAACACCTCTCGTAGTTATTTACTGGTTAAGTGTAGTTATTTACTGGTTAAGTGTAGCAATTTACTGGACTAGTATTGTAACTTAATGGTTAAGTATATAAATTTACTGATTAAGTTTAGTTATATACTGGTTAAGGATGGTTATTTACTGGTATATTTATTTACCAGTTAAGTATAGTAATTAACTGGTTAAGTATTATGAGAATCTTTCACAGGTATCTGGTGAAGATAGGGGAATTCCAACACGAGGTATAACTGTTTTATCGTAACCGTATCGGAACTGAGGCTCTGCCGAGGTTCCGATTAAAACAGTTATACAGAGGGTTGAAATTTCCCTATATGAACCGGATACTCATGACTGATACTTTTTGTTGCATACCATTTACATTCTGCGCATTGACGCCACTAACTACTAACGTTTTATATGTTTATTTACACAATGGCGTCATGCAACTGTCATTGTTGATATCAGCGCGCGACTATTATGTAAGATCAGGCTTTCCATCAGCCATGTAAAACGCAGATCTTATCTGGTATGCAAGAAACTCATTTACTGGTTAAGTATAGTTATTTACTGGTTAAGTATGGTTACTTACTGTATATTTATTTACCGGTTAAGTATAGTTATTTACTGGTAAAATATAGTAATTAATGGCTTGAGTATAGTAATGTCCTAGATACCTCCTGGTTGGGAACGACACTGATGACATCACAGAGTTGCCACTGGAGCCCGAGGATCCCTGCTGACTACTGTCTGTCTGCTGCTGGACGGGCGTGGCAGGGGCAGATGATGGGGGAGTACACTTAAATACATAGCAAGGGAAGTTAATCACGTTCTAATTAATGGACTCCATGAATTTATGAATGGTTTGCAATGACCTTATATGATTATTGCTTTGTTCAGTTATAAAATGTTTACTTATTTTTAAAAGAGAATGATGTGGTGTGCTTAAAACATACGTCGGTGATAATGTTGATATACAAACAAATTGCTGTGGTTTTGATTATAAAGTAACATGGGCATGGTTTCAATAGTAACACATGGGTATTGTTACAATAGTAACATGTGGGTATGGTTGTAAAAGTAACGCGTGGACACAGCTACAATAGTTACATGTGGGTATGGTTGTAAAAGTAACGCGTGGACACAGCTACAATAGTAACATGTGGGTATGGTTGTAAAAGTAACGCGTAGACACAGCTACAATAGTAACATGTGGGTATGGTTGTAAAAGGAACACATGCTTATGGTTATAACAGTAACATGTGGGTATGGTTATAAAAGTAACACATGCTTATGGTTATAAAAGTAACACATGCTTATTGTTATAAAAGTAACGCATGGACACACCTACAATAGTAACACATGGGTATTGTTACAATAGTAACATGTGGGTATGGTTGTAAAAGGAACACATGCTTATGGTTATAACAGTAACATGTGGGTATGGTTATAAAAGTAACACATGCTTATGGTTATAAAAGTAACACATGCTTATTGTTATAAAAGTAACGCGTGGACACAGCTACAATAGTAACACATGGGTATTGTTACAATAGTAACATGTGGGTATGGTTGTAAAAGGAACACATGCTTATGGTTATAACAGTAACATGTGGGTATGGTTATAAAAGTAACACATGCTTATGGTTATAAAAGTAACACATGCTTATTGTTATAAAAGTAACGCGTGGACACAGCTACAATAGTAACACATGGGTATTGTTACAATAGTAACATGTGGGTATGGTTGTAAAAATAACATGTCAGTGTGGTTGTAAAAGTAAAGCATGGGTATGATTATAAAAGTAACAAGTGGGTATAGTTATTAAACCTTTCGCCGCCAAATTTCAAATGTCGTCTGCTAAAATTTGAATTTAAACCTTCCGGTAATACTTTATATAAAACATGTTTTGGAAAACATTCTTACTGAGTAATAATACTGAACATTGTAACCCTGATCAGCCTGCACATCGTGTGCATGTGGATCTGGGCCTACACTGGTCATAAAATCAATGTTACTGACTGTGGCAGTGAAAGAGTTAAAAGTAACGTGGGTATGGTTGTAAAATTAATATGTGCGTGCGGTTATAACAGTAACATGGGTATGGTTATAAATGTAACGTGAGTATGGTTATAAAAGTAACATGAGGGTATGGTTTTAAAATTAAAACCCTGGTATGGTTATAAAAGTAACATCCGGGTATAGTTATAAAGGTAACCCTAGGTATGATGAAATAACTTCCCATGTATAGCATCTTACCAGAGATGATATATCAGTGGCTGACAGAGAGTAGTTGCTGGACTGGTTCTCTTTCTTCCTTCTCACCCTTGCTTCCTTGAGACAATCCAGGACACTTATATCAGGCTTATCGTCTGGTCGGAAAAACTGGCAATTACAAAACTGACTATTTCAATGGCAAAATATCCATTATGCATCAAAAAAGGTATTGATATTTTCAAATGACAGTTTGTTTACGGCAATACAAGGTGTAAAGTGCACTAACTACCAGAAACAAATTGGTAAGTGCACAAACTACCAGAAACAGTGAAAAGTGCACTAACTACCAGAAACAATGATGAAAGTGCACTAAATATCAGAAGCAACAGGTACCGTGCACAACTACCAGAAACAAAGTTAAAACTACACTAAGTATCAGAAACAAAGTGTAAAGTGCAATAACTACCAGAAACAAAGTGCATTAACTATCAGAAACAAAGTGTAAAGTGCAATAACTACCAGAAACAAAGTGCATTAACTATCAGAAACAAAGTGTTATGTGAACTAACTTCCAGAAACAAAATGTTGTATGAACTAATGTCCAGAAACAAAGTGTAAAGTGCACTAAATATCAGAAATAAAGTGCACTATCAGAAACAAAATGCACAGTGTACTATTAACCAGAAGAAAAAAGATACATGAACTAACTTCCAAAAACAAAGTGCAAACAGAAACAAAGTGTAAAGTGCAACTAACTACATGTACGTTAAACAATGTAAAGTGCACTAACTACCAGAAACAGTGTAAGTACACTAACTAGAAGCCTATACTTACCCAGCACCATGTGGGCAGATCTTCTATATCTACATCACTGTCTTGTGGGGCTCTCATCATATCTAGGTCAAAATATGGGGCACACTGGGAAAACTGCGGTAATCTCTTGAATGTCCTCCAAAACTGAAAAACAAGGTCAGTATGCTCATGTATGCCAGTCTTCGAATTAACCAACTATCCCGAAGCCCGGGGCTAGTAAACTGTCATTCGGGCTAGTGCTTTTTTTATATTTATATAGTCGGGCTAAAGGAAAATGTTTTCATTGAGTATATAAGAATTCGGGATAATGACATGAACATTTTAATTCAAAGACTGGTATGCTCCCCGAATGTGTGAAAGAGATTTTATCAGTAAGGGAAAATGTAAAACAATAATCAACTTGTCTAGATCTGTGTGTTATTACAATACCCATGATTTTTTTTGACGAAGGTCAACATAGTGGTGCCTACAAACTAAAAGAATAATGTCAATCGATTGCATGCCAGACAAGAGGTGTCTGATAAACAGGCTATATAAATGTAAGTGTACAAAGAGGGATAATTCTGTATTTACAGAAGCTTAAGTTAAAGTTAGAGTTACGGTTCATTGTGAAGTTTCATCCAGTTTATAATTACAAAAAGGGCAATAACTTTAATTTGAATAAAGATAGTTAAAGTTCTTATGTCCTGCACTTCTTCTCATTGCCCTCTCTCTATCAGTGTTTGAAGTTTCATTCTAGTCGAATTAGTATTGTTCAAGAAATGCTCTGGACAAGAATTATAAGTATAACATTACAGAGTTGTATCTCATCACACCTTGACAGTTTGACAGAGTTATCGCTCATTACACCTACCTTGACAATTACACCTACCTTGACAATGTTGTCCTTGGAGACCTTGGCACTGAGGTTCTTGATTCTGATCTGGATCTGCTTCTTGGTTTTACAGGGAAGCATGAACCTGTGGATGTAGTCCTTGGCATCACTCAAGTTTTTAAACTGGTCCATACCCATGGCTAGCAGGCTGAAATCAACAGACATTATTTAGTCATTAGCAGTCATTAGCATCACTCACGTGTTGGAACTGGTCCATACCCATGGCCAGCAGGCTGAAATCAACAGACATTATTTAGTCCTTGGCATCACTCACATGTTGGAACTGGTCCATGCCCATGGCCAGTATACTGAAATCAACAGACAGTATTTAGTCCTTGGCATCACTCAAGTGTTGGAACTGGTCCATGCCCATGGCCAGCAGGCTGAAATCAACAGACATTATTTAGTCCTTGGCATCACTCAAGTGTTGGAACTGGTCCATGCCCGTGGCCAGCAGGCTGAAATCAACAGACATTATTTAGTCCTTAACATCACTCACGTGTTGGAACTTGTCCATGCCCATGGCCAGCAGATTGAAATCAACAGACATTATTTAGTCATTAGTAGTCATTAGCATCACTCAAGTGTTGGAACTGGTCCATGCCCATGGCCAGCAGGCTGAAATCAACAGACATTATTTAGTCCTTAGCATCACTCACGTGTTGGAACTGGTCCATGCCCATGGCCAGCAGATTGAAATCAACAGACATTATTTAGTCATTAGTAGTCATTAGCATCACTCTAGTGCTGGAACTGGTCCAAGCAGACTGATATTAACAGACATTATTTAATTGTACTAAAGCTCTTTACACCAAAATACTTACTTAAAAGGTTGTCTTTCGTAATTCCTTATATGCTAAGTGGGTAAATGATCGGCTTTTTTGTTTGGAATTAATTGAGAGCAGGCCATTAATTAAATTATTGCATGAATATATGTAATTACTACCCACTATGTCAGTTGAGGTGTTCTATGCTTCTAATAATGACCCAGGGGTCTGGAAATATTTTGAAAATCCACTTGCCCTGCCCAAAATGTCACTTGCCCCAATTTCAAAAGTCACTTGCCCCAAAATTAAGCTACGTCGAGACCGCACGCTAATTTAAATCCTTTTCTCTCACTGTTTTTTTTGTCATAATTCTTTTACATAATTTTATTGTAAAATTAATGACAAATTATGAAGGATCAGAGCTATAGGTTGTTACCATTGTGCACATATCAGTGTTTTCCTCCACCGGAGGGAGAGGTGGAGTGGGGTGTCAGTGGAGATACCCCGAGGATATAACATCACTGGTACCAAATTGGTAGACTCTAATCATACTAATGCCTATGGAATTAAGATGTACAAGATGCTTGCTCCTAGTGCAGTAATTACAAAAGGGCAGGCAGATAACAAAAAAAAAGGTGCATTAGGTCGAACAAAATTTTATTCTACTTTTACTTTTGTTATAAGACTACACCAGATAAAAAGAATGAAAAGAATGATGCATTAGGTCAAACAGAACTTTTTTCTTACTTTCACTTTCGTTATGTAATTCATGTAGATAAATCTTATGTGTTGGAAATTATTAGCACGGTTTATGCTTAAAACTGACTAGTATTGTAGTTGTTTTTCTGTTAATATCTTTTGAGATGCCAAATTGCAATTCTTCGAATAATTAACGAAATTAGCCAAGGTCAAAGCACAATCTTGGATACAATGGCAAACTTGAAGTTCAAAACATGCGTCGATAGCGACATGCGTCGATAGTATCTTTGCTCATCAAACAACGCCGTCAAATTGCCATAATCGTTTAATTGCCTTCTTGTTTACAAATTGGTTTGATTGAATCGCCATTGTTTCACTTTACCATGTGGTAGTGAACGGGAGTTGTTTCACTGGCTGATAAAAATACATCGGTTATTTGAATGGATAATATGGATACAGTGGATACATTACTAGGTCAAGTGTTGCGTCATGATTTTTAATTATAGAACAAAATATTACCTACGACACACCGACATACAAAGCGACAACACCATCTCAATAACTGATTTACACACTGTGTATTTCACACTAATCTACTTAATTACTTCCTGCATAGAGGGGCTCGTTACGGTGGTATATTTCATACGGTATGCGCATTCTAAAGACCGCGAGTCTTCAATTGAAGATTGGCAACCCAAGCGTTTTTCGCCCAATCAAATTCTGATAAACTGTCAAGTGGGAGAGATTAAACAATAACGAACAACACAGGTCAGTTTTAACAGGTCAGTTTTATGACATCATTAATTGCTCACGGCGAAAGCGACAGGTGGTTAATTACTACGCAATTATCAGCAAACTTCACAGTCCAAGCAAATTTTCCATTGATTTTTTATCTAATAATGAAACATCCATCGGGCAAGTGACGGACAATCAGATTTACGAAGGTCACCTGCCCGCACCCAAAATCCACTTGCCCGGGGCGTCAGGCAACCATATTTCCGGAGCCCTGTGACCTATTACAAAAGTACCGTATTATGTACCAGAACACACCAGACACCAGCTGCTTTAATGAAATCAAAGTATTCTTGATTGAAAGCCACTGTTGATTAGTATTATTGAGAATTTTAAGCCAAAATAAAAAGGTCCCTTATTTCTAACTATTATATCATTAATACCAGTGTTACATTACTGACGAGTGGAAATCACACGAAAATAGTCTAACCTAACCTGTCATGCCACTATCACTCGTTGTCAACCTTTCCTTTTTCGTATTATATCTAGTTTGTATTGCATAATACAATCAATGCAATGAATGGTGTCTTACAATCAACAGCTTCAATAGGTTATATCTGGTTGGAATGCTGATGACTAAATGACAATAATGGAGATAAAGATGATTACTGGAAAGTAATATTATGTTCTATACCCCATATAATTCAAAACCTTGCTTTCAGTTTCCAGTTCCCATTGAGGGGATTCTATTCTCTGCTGGGAATGACAGTTGGTCATTTATTTAGCCAATGCCAACTGGGGCCATAATGTTTTCATCTCACATTGACAAAGAT
The DNA here is from genome assembly GCA_037043455.1 of Cyrtodaria siliqua. Lineage (NCBI taxonomy): Eukaryota > Metazoa > Mollusca > Bivalvia > Adapedonta > Hiatellidae > Cyrtodaria > Cyrtodaria siliqua. Next base: position 120,585 of record JAWPHD010004961.1, read on the forward strand.
CAGTGATAGTTGTTCTGTATTCATTCAGGAAATCAAGGTAGGGGAAGAAATCATCAGATGTATGGGCTTTAAGGTCACATTTAACGACCTTTCAGTCGACAGTGTCTTCTTGCAGCAGTCAGCTCATTGCCCAACTTTATAATACTTCCCTACTGGAATACCATACTGTAGAATAAACCATGATATTCCACCCAGTTACATTATACTGACACTGGGTCCTAGCGGGCTGGCACTACCCTTCACATGGGACCTACTAAAACCATTGTCATAGTCCCCACAACCTCTCAAATGTGAGGCAGACCCTCTACAGTGTAACACTTTACCGCCGCTGTTGCATGATACATGAAAGGCACTCAAAATGTTTTACTCTATTTGATATCAGCAATGCAATCTGGTGTACAAGACAATTCTGGTGCAGTGACCTTACACTAAGGTCTTGCATAAACACAAAATCTGGTGCATTTACCTCGCAGTTATAAACTTAATCTGGTTTATTTACCTGGCAGTACACAGAATTTAGGTGCATTTATTTTTGAAAGTGTTATTTATAATGTTCTACCCAAAACAATAACTGTCCTAGGTTTAAGTTTAAAATGTTTAATTTAAAGTGAGCGAAATTCAATATTCAATACAATCTTTATTATAAATCTTGGTCAAAGATCTGCACAAGCATATTAAACCAATATTTGTGTCACTGCAGAACTTAACTCAATACAGCCTTCTTTCCATTAAATAAATGCACCCACAAACAAGCGGTTAACCAACACTCCAGACAAGAAATATAACTAGGTTATCTGGGCTGTGTATATTCTGTTCAGGTGATTATGACTTTATGTATCTGGTGTTTGGTGGTAATCTTTCTTATGAAGGAAGTAATATTTGAACTTTAATATTTTGTAAAAAAAACAACTGTTTGCTGTTAGAGAAACATTATGGACCATCCACATGCAGTATATTAATTAGACATATACACTGTGACAATATCAAGTTATACATTTATTAACAATTGAGGTATTCATTGAACAAAAATCAAAATGGCTACGGGAGGAGTGTTTTCTAGATCAGTTGAGGGAGGATCTGATCAAGTATTTGATTTTAAATGTTCATGGTGTGACAAACACAACAAGACAATAGAGGCTGCCCACTACTGCATGGACTGCAACCTGTGTTTTTGTAATGTATGCATTGACACTCATGGCAGTATTCCAGCATTGGAGAACCATGACATACTGGGCAGAAATAAGGTAAAGAAGTGGGGGGAACCGAAGAAAAGTGCCTCGATGCCGACGGAGATATGCTCTCAGCACAGTGGCAAGACTGTAGAGATGTTCTGTGGGAATCATGACCTTGTCGGGTGTCACGTTTGTATTTCTCTGGAACACAGGTACTTTATTTATTATTATTATTATTATTATTGATTATCTATGACAAGAGATCTGTCGACATTAACTGCTATTTATACCACAGAACAGTGCAACAAAACAGCCTTACAGGTGTAGCACACCTATTGCAACACAGGAAGTGTCGGCTTGGGGTAGTCGCATAATGGCGTCAATAAATAATTCTCGTTTCATTTTGTAAAAAAAGGCATTTTCACTAATTTAAAGTGCTATTTTTGGTTTATATCACATTGTTGATCTATTTGTTACATTTTTCAAGCATTGCCTGCATGTTAAAATTGTGAGTTTTTAATTTATTTTGCTTATATGGAAATGAGTTTATGAATACAAGATTATGGCATCTCAGTGTTTATGTTTTTTAAGGGACCATTCATTCATGTGACAAGTTCTTTCTTAGAAGATATATGACCCCCATTTTTCTGTGGATTTTTTGGCAGCATATGTGTCATTTGTGATGAGAATGTAAGTTATTCATTTTTAATTTGGGCCCAGATATGAATGACAACATGGCATTTAAATTTTAATTCACACACAACTCAATGCAACAATCAATGGGCGTGTTAAACCTACAGGGCACTTTATTTATTTAGTATAATACAACATTCACAACTGTATGTCCGCATCTCTGTAGGTATTGCATGAACAACAAATCCTTGTATGTTGGTCATAGAAATAAAAAAAGAAATAAAGAGGCTTGCCTCCAGTCTTTTTTTTTTTAAGAAAATATTTTCTTCGAAATTGGTGTTTCATGATGTTTAGTTTTATTTATATACCCAACCAAATAAAAGAAGTTCACTTTTACTAATTTATATACCCAACCAAATAAAAGAAGTTCACTTTAATAATTTATATACCCAACCAAATAAAAGAAGTTCACTTTTACTAAGTAAATAAATCAAGGAAAGTATTCATTAAATATAGGTGTGGAACAAGTCACGTAGTTTGAACTAAAGTAAATGTTAATTAGATACACAAAATGTTGGGGTACCCAAAGCACCTAAATAACGGAGTTTGATTCATTTTGAAGGTATTAAATCTTTGTGTTTTATAAAATGTTAAACAATAAGAAGTATTGCCAAGCAATACAATGCCCTACCTGCCATTCGTTAAAATCCACCAAGAAAAATTGAAGTAACTGATCGTAAACAAACCAATTTTCTATTTATAGTAACAGTGACCTTGACCTTGGACCAAATGACCCTAAAAGGAATCCCAAGCTTCCTTTCCATGAGCAGCACTTTTTGGTAAACTTTTGTTAAAATCCCTCATGAGTTATTGATGGGAAAACAATTTTGTATTTATAGTAACAGATACCTTGACCTATGGCCAAATGACCCGAATAAAATTCTAAGATTCCTTTCTGTGAGCCACATTTTTTTGGTAAGTTTCATTGCTATCCTCCAAGAAAAACTGAAGTTATTGATCGGAAACCGATTTTGTATTTATAGTAGCAGTGACCTTGACTTTGGACCAAATCACCCGAATAACAATCACATTGACAATCTTCCTTTCCATGAGCCGCACTTTACAGTAAAGTTTCATTAAATCCGCCAAGGAAAACTAATTAACGATTGGAAACCAATTTTCTATTTTTAGCAACAGTTACCTTGACCCCAGTGACCCCAAATGCAATCCAAAGCTTCCTTTTCATACAAACTACCTACACACCAAGTTTCTTTCCAATATCGGATTCTTAACTAAAGATACGGAGTGGATTTTTAGTAAAAATGACCTTTATCTTGACCCCAGTGACTCCAAATGCAACCCAAAGCTTACTTTTTATATACACTACCTACACAGCAAGTTTCTGCCCAGTATCTCCTAAGTAAAGTTATTAAGCAGTAACCAATTTTCTATTTTTAGTAACAATGACTTTGATCTTGACCCAATTGACACCAAATGCAATTCCAACCTTCCTTTTCATATACGCTACCTACACAGCAAGTTTCTGGCCATTATCTCATTCCTAAGTAAAGTTATGGAGTGGAAACTGATTTTTTATTTTCAATTACAGTGACTTTGACCTTGATCCCAGTGACCCCAAATGTTTTATTTCATATAAACTACTTACTCAGCAAATTTCGGGCCAATATCTCATTTCTAAGTAAAATCATTGCGCTGAAACCAATTTTGATTTTTAGTAACAGTGAACTTCACCTTGACCAGTTTCCCTAAATGCAATCCTAAGCTTCATTTTCATATAAGCTACCTACACAGCAAGTTTTGGGCCAGTATCTCATTGGGCCAGTATCTCATTCCTAAGTTATTGAGCGGAAACTGTTTTTAAGTGTGAGCTATTGTGACCACTCTTCATCCGTCCTCCGTCGTCAACTTTTAGCTTGTTTACACGACAGAGGCCACATTACTTGAGCAATCTTAACCAAACTTGCATAGATTGTTAATGACCACAAGATCTCGGATGAGTTCGATAATGGGCCAGATCGGACCAGTAACACCAGAGTTATGGCCCCTGAATCAGCAAAGTATGCAGTTTTTCATCTTGTTTACACAATAGAGGCCACATTTAACCAAACTTGCACAGATTGTATATGACCATAAGATCTCATAAAATAATGGGCCAGATCGGACCAGTAACGCCAGAGTTATGGCCCCTGAATTATCAAAAATGCAGATTTACATGTTGTTAACACAATACAGGCCACATTTCTTGAACAATCTTAACCAATCTTGTGGGATGGTGTGTGTGTGTGTGTGTGTGTGTGTGTGTGTGTGTGTGTGTGGTGGTGGTGGTGGTGGTGGTGGGGGGGGGGGGGGGGGGGGGGGGGGGGGGGGGTGGGGGGGGTGGGGGGGGGGGGTGGGGGGGGGTTACTGCTATATTGTTTTTTTCCTTTGTTAAATCTGTAGCTACTTCATTTTCATTTTTTATCTGATCTTTACCAAATTTGTTTAGAATGTTAATATCAATAAAAGCTTAAACTTGCATCTATCATTGAGAGTGATCTGAATAAGCCATGAAGCTTTGTTTCACATTCTGTGTAAAATAAACATTGGGTTTTCATTTGTTTTCTTCTATTGCATATATATGTACAATTGGGTCTCACATTCCATCTAGTTTTAAATATTGTTTATGAAAAGGTTTGGTCTTGAAAACTCTCTCATTCCATCTAGTTTTAAATATTGTTTATAAAAAGGTTTGGTCTGGAAAACTCTTCACCTTAGCATTTTATCTTGCATAAATCATAAGAATTAATTCATATGAGCTGCAAGGCTTGTTGTGTGATCTATTATATTTATTGTATTATAACTAAAAGCATATTTTTTTATTAATTCTAAATGTTAGATGGGGGCAGGGGGAGGGCAGGGAATGGGGATTGAGAATATTGCATGGGTTTAATAGTTGTAATACTTTAGTTTATAAGTTTTTCATTTACAACATATTACATGAAAAAGTACGAGGTTCCAGAAGTCAGTGTATTGATCTTATTATTTTGTTATTTTTGATTGAAATAAAAAATGCATCTTCAGGAACTATAAATTGTACTCTTAGATCGTATAATTTCACAATGCTCATACCAAAACTGTCCTGTTTAAGGGTATTCTCATAGTATGGATGTCATGAGCATGAAACAAAAATGCCGACGTTTGTGACATCGCGTGGACTTTCATGTTGATGCAGCGCTGACAAGTTGGTCTTTTTCTTCCCTCGTTAAAAATATAGGCATCCAGCCGGAACAGACGTTTCTCATGTTCAAGTCCTTTAATATTCTATGAACAGTATCATTTCCCACATGTAAAGTACTCGCAAGATCACACACAAACAATTACCTGTCATCATTAATTAACGCTTTGAGACTCTGGCAATAATTTTCTGACATTTGCTGTCCTTCCACATCTCTGATCATCTTCAATCGACTAACGACCTTTGCGAAATCGCTTGTGCTATTTAAATACTAAAGTTTTATACATGATCTTTTGCCTTCCAGCATTTTCTATCAACTTAAATGCTAGCTTCGATGTTTTTTAATCTTACATACAATGTTATAATCGCTCGCTCTCCATGTCGCCGACCGATGTCATCTTTTTTGGTTGTTTTTGTTTCGCAACACATTCTTGCTTTTTTCATAGATCCACAACCGTTAAAGCTATGACATTAAAAATTCCAGGAAATAATGCCATCAACATTGTACAGCAGCAGATGAATTGGTGTGTCAAATGATGTTGTTGAAGTAGGATAATTATTAATGGAAGTGAGAAAATGATTTACTGTATAAAAAATGTTGTGCTCCATGCAACGCAACTGATCTTGCTTTGATTTCATTTTTTAAAATAAATATGACAACAATGCTCGATTTTCAATTGGATTGCTTAAGAACATATGTGAAATTATAAGTAATGCAAAATATCAAGACGATATAAAGCAAAATACACGGAAAAGTACACAGACTTTTGGAACTCGTACATGTATAATACATGAATGGGATTCAAATCTAAGTACCGTATACACCCCTGTAAATGAACCCCCACCCACCCCAATAAAACCCTCCCCCACCTTTTTCCACAAGACACCATTCAAAAACTGTCTAGTTTAGAAAAATATGTCTCTCCATGCATTTTAAAGGTATAATATGTATTTTGCATTGGCCTTATATAAATGCCACCCATTTGTAAAATGCAATGTCCCCGGGGGCATATAAATGAGGGCATACGGTAAACAAAAAGCATGTATGAATCTGTCCCAGTAAATGTGTGTTTATAGTCAAGTGGATACTTTAGTATAATGGTGTCAGGTGAATAATTAGCAATAGTTCTATATCATTTCTTCATGATGCCAGAAAAAGAAATACCTGTGTTTCTGGTTACTCGGTTGAAAAAATAAGGGTAGGTAGGTAGGTATTTCTTTTCTTTTTTTTTTTCCCTTTTTTTGTTCATCGGATTCTATTTTAATATATATAGCATCTTTGCTAGGGGCTTAATTAAGTTTTAATTCAAGAATGACACATCCTAAGTGTCCTATCATGCTGATGCACACACATCATCTTTTATATTGCAAATATTTGTTTGATTTTTGACATTACGCTTAGTATTTATACCACTTCTCAGTCTTCCAGGAGTAAATTGGGACATACAGTAAACTAAAAGCATGTATGAATCTGTCCCAGTAAATGTGTGTTTATAGTCAAGTGGATACTTTAGTATAATAGCCATGTGATTAATTAGCAATAGTTCTATATCAATTCTTCATGATGCCAAATAAAATTATGTGTGGTTCCAGTTTCACGACCGACACTGTTTTTAAGGGCCAATATTATATGCCAATTTTTTTTTTTATTTCAAATTAAATTATGTTTTCTATCTGTTCTGTACCTGATATCAATAAATATAATTTTTAGTTAGATTATTAAGTTTTAAAAGTATTGAGTTTTGAAAATAAATATTTTCTCTACCTACATATATCTACCATATATATACTGTTTTTAGCATGTGCCAAGAACCACACATATGACACCATTTAGCCTAATTGAGCTACTGTATTACTTAATATTTGCAATAATTATTTTTTTATCAAATTAAAGGGCTTGCCTTCAGCATTTTTTTTATGAATTATTAAATATTTCCTATGAATTAACTTTGACTATGTATTACACATTGGGAGAAAATATGTTCTGCTAAACATTAGCGTTGTACGACGTTGTATATAAATCTACCGGGGCTCAGAAGATTGCTGGTTTTACCAGATACATGATCGTTCTATGTACACATAAAACATATTGCATGAGTTATTCATGATGCAATCCTTCATGAATTATGGATCAGATTTTTTATACCCACATTTTTGAGAGAGGAAAATATTAAAATTGCCTCCGTTTGTCCGTCCGTCCGTTACCGCATCTCCTCCTAAACCACTGAACGGAATTCAACCAAACTTAGGGTATGACTTCACCATATGATGACGGCAAGAGCAACATTATTTTTGGCTCCGAGCCCAGGTGCCCTCAGGTGCGGTCAAAAGGTCAAATACACTAAAAATTCAATTACACTGTCATTTTTCCACATAACTTGGTATATGTAATCGTCTTACTCTATGAAAGATAATGAATGAATGAATGAATGAATGGTGTTTTACGGCACGTCGACACATAAATAGGTCATATTGTGCGCAAAAATTGATGAAAAATGAAGAAATGATGTATTAATTAAAAATTAATGTAAATATATAAAGATAAAACTATTAAACTAGAGGCGCAAGAGGGCCTGTGGATGCTCTACTGGCTTATATGGCTCTTATAACATCAATGAAGCGAGTTACTATCATCTTAATGAGGCAAAATATAGCATTTTTAACTAAATCAAGAGCTATAACTCCGCCATTACTGGTCCGATCTGGCTGGTTTTCGAACTTGGCTAGTAGAGACAATAAAAATAAATAAAATAAAAATAAAAAAAAATTATGAAAAAATATATATCAATAATAAAAAAAAATAAAAATAAAAATAAAAAAAATAAATTAAAAAAATAAATAAATAATAATATAAAAAAAGTCATAAAATCTGGTAAAGTTTGGCAAAGATCAGATGCAAAATGAAGGCCCTATCGTATGACGAGGCAAATTAAAGCATTTTTTAACAAAATCAAGGGCCATAACTTCGCTGCGACTGGTCCGATCTGGCTAGCTTTCGAACCTGACCGAGCTTTCATTGACATTAACAATCTGATAAAGCTTGGTAAAGATCGGATGAAAAATGAAGGCCCTACCGTCTTAACAAGACAAAATATAGCATTTTGAACTAAATCAAGGGCCATAACTCCGCTGATACTGGTCCGATATGAATGGTTTTCGAACTTGTCCAAGCTTTCATTGATATTAACAATCTGATAAAGTTTGGTAAGGCAATGAAGCCCCTATCGTCTTAACGAGGCAAAATATAGCATTTTTAACTAAATAAAGGGCCATAACTCCGCTGTTACTGGTCCGATAAGGCTGGTTTTAAAAATTGTTCGAGCTTTTAACGACATTAACAATCTGATAAAGTTTGGTAAAGATCAGATGAACAATGAAGCCCCTATCGTATTAGCGAGGCAAAATATAGCGTTTTTAACTAAATCAAGGACCATAACTCCGCTCTTACTGGTCCGATTTGGCTGGTTTTCGAACTTGTCCGAGCTTTCATTGATATTAACAATGTGGTAAAGTTTGGTAAAGATAGGATGAAAAACGAAGGCCCTATCGTCTTAACGAGGCAAAATATAGCAATATAGCATTTTTAACTAAATCAAGGGCCATAACTCGGTTGTTACTTGTCTGATCTGGCTGGTTTTCGAACTCATCCGAGCTTTCATTGATATTAACAACCTGTTAAAGTTTGGTAAAGATCGGATGAAAAATGAAGGCCCTATCGTCTTAACGAGACAAAAGTTAACGACGGACGGACGGACGACAGACAACGGACGGACGACGGACAACTTGGCATCCCATAAGCTCTGCTGGCCTTCGGCCAGTAGAGCTAAAAATAAGGGATGATAAAGTGTAATATGAACTATGTATGTAAATCAACAAATGCCCGTCAACGGGTATATAAACAAGTAAATATATATAAGAACACATTATAATGATTTATATAGTCTGATCTCTTTTAGGAAATCTAAAACAAGACTAAAATCTATAGTATCAAATAACTCTTTCATAGTATTAACATTGTAGTACCTTTGACGCATAGGATCAAAGTCTATTCATTCCAGCAATAAAACGATTTTATTATTTCGCAAACTCAGATGTCTGCTCGGGGGACCAGGGCGGGTGGGGAGGGGATCAGGGATGATTTGGGGTCTTTTTTATTTTATTTTTATTTTTCGTAATTATGTCTCAAATTTTGATAGCTCTGCACCCAGGGTCCCTCAGGGGGTCAAAAGCACTAAAAATTCAATTACACTGTCATTTTTCTATATTCTTGCACATAACTTGGTATATGTAATCGTCTATGAAAGATAAACAACATATCAAATGATTTTATTATTTCAAACTCGGACGTCTGCCCGGGGGCCCGGGTGGGGGGTTGTATGTGTGTGTTTTTTTGATAATTATGTCTCAAATGAAACATTATGATGATGGGATTACATTGTATACATTTGTTTCCTCCTATGTAATCGGTGGGGCTGGAGGAGGGTTATCAAATACACTAATAATTCAATTATGCTGTAATTTTTTCATACTTTTGCACATTTATTGGTATAATAGTCACCTATGAAAGAGATACACAGCATGTCAAATGAATTATTATTTAAAACTATGAGAGTGATTTTAGTGTGGGTTACGAGTTCAACCCCACGAAGCGGTACTTCTTTTTTGTACCGCTATTGAATTCCGTCAATCTTGGTTTTATTTAGTAAATATTCAATAATGGTTGGTGTGTTATGTTTGTCAACGTAATTAGTTATTGTGTTTTATAGGCTAAAAGTTATGGATATTGTCCCTTTAAAGGGAATTGACCTATTTGAAGAAAACGTGGGTATTTTGCGATGCCGCGCCGTCGAATTCGTTCTTGTTTTTAATTGTTAAAGTTTATGAAAAGGGGCATAACTCTGCATTGGATAATTGATAAGGAGGAACTGTATAAAGTTTCATGACCACAGGTCAATATTTTGCCAAGCAGTGTATTAGGCAGAATTTCAAGACTTGGGTGTGTTATTACGTGTAGTAAAATAATTTGCTAACACGCGCTAAGACTAAAAAGAGCCAATTTGCGCCAAGTCTCTGGGGCAATTTATTTTTTACAGATTAAGGTGAAAAAGTTACATTTTATATCATCTTTCTTCTATAAATGTATACAAAACATAACAATACTGAGAAAGTAAGAGTTTGGAAGTGTTGTCTAGCAAAACAACGGCTGTGCAAAAGTCGGCTGCACGGTTGGCTGGCTAATACACTGTTGCCAAGGAATGCTCTAGGTTAGGTTGCAGGTATAAGTTTTATGAAAAGAGCCATTACCCACGGAAGTCAGAGTTATTGGACATGTCAATGGCATTGAACAATTTATAAAGAAGAACTGTATAAGGTTTAATGACCATAGGTCAATGTTTTGCCAAGTTATGAGCAAGTTTAGGTTGCAGATTAAAGCTTTATGAAAAGGGGCATAACACTGTCAAAATGTAAGTTGGAGTAATTGGGACATGTGTAACAACATTTCTTTGGGAAAGATAAAGATGTGTGTGAAGTTTCATGAACATAGGTCAAATACCTTTCAAGTTATGGTCAGATATGTGCTCAGTTAGGTTGCATGTTAAAGTTTTAAGAAAAGGGGCTAACTCTGCCAAAATGAAAGTTATAGTTATTGGTCATGGATAACACCATTCCTTGAAGTAAGATGAAGATGTGTGTGAAGTTTCATGAACATAGGTCAAATACTTTCCAAGTTATGGCCAAAATTAGCTTCCAGGTTAAAGTGTGACAGACGATGGACAAAGTGATCCCTAAGTGTCTGCCATGCTATGCAGGCAACACAAAAATTTCAGATTTAAGACAATCGTTCTTTGAAACAAATGCTAAAATTTTGTTGTTATTTGTGGGAGAAGCTCTCACTACAGGAATTGTTGGCATATGAGGGTGGGGTAAAGTTAAACTCTCTGCATTCAACGGGTCCATTTGTATATTCTTTGCAAGATTCAACTCACTCTTTGCAAGATTAGACAGTGTCCCGGTCATTCCAAAGTAATCTAAATTAATTGGTAACCAAGAAGTTGATTTGTTTATTCAGTGTTTTCTCACTTTTCTGAAAAAGTTTTCCTGTTCCATTTACGTGCACTTTCTCCCATTTCTTTTCTACAGCAGTAACACATAAATATAGTCATGTCCTTTGCTTCTCTAGCCCATGAATAACGAATAAACCATGCTATGTTAAACACACATTTCCCCAGAGGCATACTTGACCGATTTCTTTTCAATGAACTTTCTGGTTTATGTACAGTTTTAACTAGTGCTGGGTATCGCATCCAAAAAACATATCGCGATATATTGCAATACAAGAGACTGTATCGCGATACGTATCATAATATGTTTTCATGTAAAATTGCATTGATAATTTCAATAGACTTTGCCGATTTTCTGGTGTATTTCGATGCAGATGACATAACATGATGCAATGTTGGTTGTGCTTTTGAATGAGAACCATAATGCATGGCAGTTCCGATGTTGACAATGTTTTCTTTTTTGAATTTGTATTCAGTAATGTCTTCGCAAGTGAGTTACCAAATGTGTTGTGCTACCGGAGCACTTGACCGTAACCTTGCATATTTTACAAAATGCAATATTGCCTAGATCTACTATTGTAGCGCTCTTTTTAAACTTGTTAAGCTCAACGTGATCCCAAACACACAATTTTGCTCTTTTGTTTTTAACATTTCTCAATCACTTGAATCGGTCATGCTCGTCTGAATGCATGGTACCCAGCACTACATATGCGCACATTACCATAAGCGAACACCAGATATTATTGGAAGTGAGTCTACTTTTAACTATGATGGTACCCACTTCCCAATATGTGTTTTTACGATTGTATTTCAAACACGGGAACCATACAAAGTTAAAAATAGATCTTAGTCACAGATAACGATGTACTTTCATAAACAAAACACATGTGTAGAGAAAACCGGTACGAATCGGTATTCTAAAAAATATCACGGTACATTTAATTTTGAAGTCCGTATCACAATACACCGATAAACCGGTAATACCGCGCAGCACTAATTTTAATGTGACTGCTTTTGTTTCAGAAAGAGGGTAAAGTGTAATCATTCGAGAATACAGACTCATAAATGATTATATGGTGTTTTTATTAATCATAGACGGGGCGTCCGTGGCCGAGTGGTTAGAGTCTCTGACTTGCAATCACTTGCCCCTCACCGCTGTAGGTTCGATCCCTCAGGGGCCTAGGAATCTTTATGTGAGGAAGCTATCCAGCTGGCTTGCGGAACGTCGGTGGTTCTACCGAGGTGCCCGCCCGTGTACACAAATTGCACAGAGGGGCACCTGGGGTCTTCCTCCACCAGTAGAAACTGGAAAGTCGCCATATGACCTTAGCTGTTGGTGCGACTATAAAATCCAATTCAATTCAATTCAATTAATCATAGACAAAATGAATATATCTTTTCAATTTCATTTAAAAGGAAGTAGCCTTCATTTTTATTTTAATAGATTTTTTCCCGCTATGTGCCAGTCCGGTATCTATCAAGTAATCTTTTTGCTGAAAGCGGAAGCTTAGCAAAGGGGAGCAAATCTGAAGTTATTTTTCAATATTTTAAGAATGCCGTTTTTTTACTTCTGCATTGGAAGTAAAAAAACTGGCATTCTTAAAATATTCAACAATAAATGTTTTATTATGCGATTTTTCTGCTGATTTTGCTCATTTCCATTCAAACTATCGCGTCATTGAAATTAAAGTACTTTTCAAGGACTATTCAAGGACTTCTTTTGTCTGAATAAAATTCAAGGTCTTTTCAAGTCTGTGCAAACCCTGTGCATGAGGTATTCGTGATACATGATTTCTTGCATTGGTAAATTTTATGAGAAGAAAAAATTACATAAAATCCTAAATAATCCAATAATTGCTGACAGTACATTTTAAATTAGATAGCATCTGGCAAGGCACAAGAGGATAAGCACTTTTCTTTATTTCAGGGCATGTGAGGATATGCACTTCATACCTGAGGTGGCAAAAGGTATAGCCCAGGGTCAAGACTTCCTGAAAGTGAATAAGGAGTTTGAACGCGTCAAGACAGACATAGAACAGATAAAAAACACAAGACAGCAAAAGAAAGCTACTCTTGAAAAGTCAAGAAAAGATGTTCTGCAAAGCATCAAAGATTTTCGAAATCAAGTGAACAAAATCTTCGACACTCTTGAGAAGAAAGTCACAGACGATTTGGAGAAACTTAACAAGGACAATGATAAAGACCTCCAAGATGACATTGATGCCTGCGACAACTTTATGGCCAAGCTGAAACTACTGAAGCAACACCTGGTTACAAGCAGTACTACCAACGAGTCTCAGACATTTATAAATGTTAAAAAGTGTCAGAAGCAATTGACAGACGGAGATCAACTGATCCAAAGTATGTTGGCGCCTCCAAGAAATGACAGCTTTCAGTTTATCAGTGATCCAAACCTAGACAGATTCCTTGCCAGTATAGAAAATCTTGGGAAACTTGAAATGAGATCTACTGTACCAGAAGTCAAGAAACGGAAGAAGGACCAACCCTATAAAGCTGACAATGGGAGAGACTATAACGTAAGAAGTAAAGGGGACAATATTTGGTGCTGCATATCAGGATCCTGTCAGATGCCCAATGGAGCGATACTACTGACTGAGAGACACAAAAAGAAACTGAAACGACTAGACACCACGTACAAAGTTACTGACCACTGCGATCTACCTGCCAAACCATTTGCAGTATGCAGCACTGGTCAACAGGAAGTTGCTGTGACTGATGAGAAGAGCACCATTCACTTCGTGTCTGTGGGCAGCAAGATGACAGTTACACGATCTATCCAGATGAATCACTGTGTATGGGGTATAGCATACAGCAATGGCCAACTATATGTCTCAGATGGAAGCAACAAAGTATACATCTACAACACGTCTGGCACGTGCCTCTGTACACTCTACACAGACAACAATGGTGTGGAAATGTTCTCCATTACCCAGCATATTGCTGTCAGCCCTGATGGCAGCAAGATCTATGTGGCTGACTCGAAAAAAGGACTGGTGACACTGGACAGTTCAGGCCAGCTCCTGTCTACATTCTCTGATGGGCAGCTCAGTGGTGCCAATGGAGTGTATGTGGACAATGATGGCAGTGTGTTTATGTGTGGGCTGGAGTCAGACAATGTGATACAGGTGGATGAGGGGGGGAAACAGAAGATTGGGGTGATAGCGACTCGGACAGATGGGATACGCTTTCCAGCATATGTCTGTATTGATAAATTTAACTCCACCATGATGGTAACATTGTGGAGATCAGACTCTGTGCGAGCGTTTGATTTTAAATGAGAGAATTTCACTCATTCTGACATAGTGCATCATATACTGGACAATGTTGCAGGATAAAGGCACTACTGACCATCTTGATAGTTAGTCGTATAACAGTGTGAAAGTTTGGAGTTGACAGTGTTTAATTTAACTGTGTTATTTTATCCTTACTCTTTGAAATGAAACGGGATAGCAAGTAATCATTATAACAGATTAACTTTAGGACAGATTAACTTTAGGGCAGAGTATATTTAGAACAGATTAACTTTAGAACAGATTACCTTTAGAACAGGTTACCTTACCTTTAGAACAGATTACCTTTAGAACATATTAAGTTTTGGAAAGTTACGATAAAAAGCTCCCGGTTTGTACACGTATAAATAAACCTACCAATCTTGTTAGTAAAATATAAATCTACATAATTCCAGAAGGCTGAGTTTTTGGAGACTTTGGTGTTTATTATCTGTGAGTTCTATTACTAGCTAGACAGTGTATTTGTTTAATATAAGCAAAAATAAAACCTTCACAAATATTTCTGAATACACATTATCAAATGTTAGGTTTAAGTAACCGTTCTGGATACTTAAGATATGAATTTTTGCTTAGGAACACCAAAATGTCAAGTCATTTATACAGAAAACAGACAGAGGGAAACACAGTTTGAATTAACTGTGACCTTGACCTTTATATTTAACTAAGGTCCATGATTGTTGTCATGAGTGTATATATTGAAAGTTTAATGAGTTATGCCCAATGTTAAGTACTCTAAATTCCTCTATCTGGTAGTTGTAGTATGGTACAGCCACGCCCCTTTAGTTACCCTAAATTAAACAATTTAATGCTTTGCAATCATCAAAGGAAATGTCACCGACCATGCTACAAGTTAAACTTACATAAATGATATTATGTCAGTTCTGATGGACTGGGACACCAAAATGGGTAACACCGACAATATAAGAACCTTTTATGGGAATCAGATGAATATCCGGAATTACAACTCAAGGTAGTGATGGGCAATCGGTTGAAATTTACAACTGATTATCGGTTACAATCGGTTGGATGAAACCCATCAATCATCGGTTATAATCGGTTCGTCAGTCTGAAGTATAACATGTGTATGTTAATCTGAGTTTGAGGCCTGGAACTTAGAATAATTTCTGATTAAGGATGTGTTCTTTCATGTCTTGTATATTATGCCATTGTCATTTTAATCAGCAAAATAATTCTAACTGATATAAATGTGTTTATTTGTGTATATAGTGCTCACGAAATAGGATAGCCCCGAGCCCGGGGCCTGTCAAAATCTGGTTTGGGCTTGTCACTTTTTGCCATATTTTACTATATAATTAATTCAGGGCCTGTAAATATTAATTCAGGGCCTGTCTGTCAAAAATATTTTCCGTGAGCACTGGTATATGCCTATTTTCACAAGTGTATTAATAATTTCCTTACTGTTGTCTGCTGGACAATCATGTTTATTTCTATTTTGAAAGTTAATTAAAGTGCATTTTCACATTTAACCGATGATCGATTATAGACTTTCATAATCGATCATCATATTCGGATGCTTAACTAACCGATGATCGGTTACAATCGATTAATCGGTACATCACTAACTCAAGGTATGACTTGTTTTATCAGAACTGAAGCAGTGCCTCTGTTCCTGTTAGCGCAATTATCCTGAAGGTTGAAACCAGATACCCTTCATATATTAATGAAAAATAAGCATACAATGTCAACATTTTACATTTGTGTATTTATTTTTAATCAATTTGCAGTGATTTTCCTTGCTTTAAAAGATATTTTGTCAATATGCCATATATGGTAAAAAGGCACGATAACGTCATCGTTCCAAGATGGCTGCCTCCATTTATTTTCTTTGCATTTTTTCAATCTTTCAAAGCAAGGAAAATCACTGCAAATAAAAATTAAGCATACAATGTATACATTTTACATTTGTATATTTATTTTTAATCAATTTGCAGTGATTTTTTTGCTTTAAAGATATTTTGTCAATATGCCATAATTATATGGTAAAAAGGCATGATGACATCATGGTTCTAAGATGGCCATCTCCGTTTATATTTCTTTGCATATTTTCAATAGGTCATAATTATCTCCTTTATTTCTTTCATGGTATTTTGATCATTCTTTCAGCTTTTTTCAAGTTTCAGAGACCTTTTAAATAAATGTTAAATAAATTTTGTTTGAAAATAATGCATTGTACCCTTTCAGGCATGTGTCGGGTAAAAAAAATAATAGTACATGTACTGTCAAATTTTCATTTAATCGCCCAAAAACTGAAACAACAAACTTGAAACTCAACCTCAGTAAAAAAACTTATGCGATCTTCTTAGCCATTGTTTACATAAACAATACTTTTTCTATAAACAATTTTGCTATCTTTTTAGCCATTGTTTACATAAACAATACCTGTTCTATAAATAAACAGTTTTACAATCTTTTTAGCCGTTGTTTATATAAACAATATCTGTTCTATAAACAATTTTGCAATCTTTTTAGCCATTGTTTACATGAACAATACCTGTTCTATAAACAATTTTGCGATCTTTTTAGCCATTGTTTACATAAACAATACCTGTTCTATAAACAATTATGCGATCTTTTTAGCCATTGTTTACATAAACGATACCTGTTCTATAAATAAACAATTTTACGATCTTTTTAGCCGTTGTTTATATAAACAATACCTGTTCTATAAATAATATGGCCCTTCAAGCTATGCCGTTTTTCCAAAAGCGCCGTGTTCGTTTATGGACACTGAATAATATTACATTAGTTCACGCATCAGGTATTCAAACTAGTTATTGGCATACAGTCTGCAAAGTCTGATTTATATATTCTTGATTGGATTGCGTGATTCCCTAAGCTATAAAGCTTCTGAATACTTTGTCATTTGTTTCATTTTATTTTTCAATATGCATATTCTGCTTTAGGGCTATTCCATTAAAACATACATGGGACCCCAGGAAGGCATTTTTGAAATTGAACACCCACCCATAGATTCAAAATTAAGTTTGAAGAACAAAATTTCAGAAAACAGGGTTGACTCTTAGATGTTAAGTAAATTGCCTTCCTGGGGTCCCAAGTATATTTTAGAGAACAGCCCTTACTGTAATTACTGACAATAAGTTGCCACCCTAAAAACAGTGATATTTATGTTGCCTATTCTCGGACTATTACGATATGTGGAATGTACATACTTGTCTTCAGGCTCAATAAACTTGACCCTGGCCCGATCTTTCTTGAGTTCCGACATCTTAAAGAAGCCACCATGGGGCAGGAGTTCGGGAAACATGAACAGGGGATTGGTCCATAACGTCACCATCTGTCTGTAGCCTAGCCTGGGTAAATTTTGCGTATCTGAAATGTCAGGATTTTTTTTTGACTATCTCCTATAGCTGATATCAGCAGACATCAATATGAAAGACGTTACATGGTCTCTACTTATAAATCAATCATGCAGAGTACTGATACACAACTCACCAACTTTGACATGGATTTATCATATAACATGGATTCTGGGAGATTAAATATCCTAATACACTAATGTAGTAATTATGCAAATGAGGACTTAATCGCTGTGTTTGCACACAACTACAGAGTAAAACTTTTAAAAGTCTACTAAATCACTTTAGAAATATTTTATTATTAGAATTTTGTGTTTCTTAGCAAATTGTGAGTAGTATATTTATCAAATTATCACATAACATGTGGTGTGGGAGTGTAATAACACCATTCAATATTTTCGATATTCCACTATTGGTATAACATAACGCTCGGCAACAGCCTCGCATTATATCATTTTGTCAACTCGTTTAATAAATTCAATAATGAATGAGCACTCATGTAAGATCCTCTAATTATCATATACTGAACTGAAAAAGAAATGAGAGTGTGCAATCAAATTTGTATTAGCAACCTCATTACGAAATAAACATTGCTGTATAAAATGTTTACGGTATAAATGTCTTCAAACATCGTAACTTCGAGTTTGAGAAGAAGTAATTAGTTAAAACTTAAAAAAATTGACATTCATGAGAAATTCCAGAAAAACAGCAATTAACAAGATGACTGTAAACTTGTATTAACAAGATGACTGTAATCTTGTATTAACAAGATGACTGTAATCTTGCATTATAAAGATGACTGTAATCTTGCATTAATAAGATGACTGTAATCTTGCATTAAAAAGATGACTGTAATCTTGTATTAACAAGGTGACTGTAATCTTGCATTAACAAGAGGACTATAATCTTTTATTAACAATATGACTGTAATATTTTAACAAGATGACTAAGCTTGTATTAACAAAATGACTGTAAGCTTGTATTAACAAGATGACTGTAAGCTTGTATTAACAAAATGACTGTAAGCTTGTATTAACAAAACAAGAGGCCCAAGAGGGCCTGTGGACTCTACTGGCTAACATGGCTCTTATAACATCAATGAAGCAAGTGACTGCCATTTACGTTTTTTTGGAAGTTTCGGGCAAAAAACAGCTTTTGAACTAAATCACTACTCCAATATGGCTGGTTTTCGAACTTGTCCGAGCTTTCATTGATATTAACAATGTGGTAAAATTTGGTAAAGATATGATGAAAAACGAAGGCCCTATCATCTTAACGAGGCAAAATATAGCAATATAGCATTTTCAACTAAATCAAGGACCATAACTCTGGTGTTACTGGTTCGATCTGGCTGATTTGCAAACTTGTCTGAGCTTTCATTGATATAAACAAAGTGGTAACGTTTGGTAAAGATAGGTTGAAAAATGAAGGCCCTATCGTCTTAACGAGGCAAAATATAGCAATATAGCATTTTTAACTAAATCAAGGGCCATAACTCCGCTATTTTTTGGCCGATCTGGCTGGTTTTCGAACTCATCCAAGCTTTCATTGATATTAACAACCTGTTAAAGTTTGGTAAAGATTGGATGAAAAATGAAGGCCCTATCGTCTTAACGAGACAAAAGTTAACAACGGACGACGGACGGACGGACAACGGACAACTCGGCATCCCATAAGCTCTGCTGGCCTTCGGCCAGTAGAGCTAATGACTGTAATCTTGTATTAACAAGATGACTGTAAGCTTGTATTAACAAGATGACTAACCTTGTATTAACAAGACGACTGTAATCTTGCATTAACAAGATGACTGCAATCTTGTAGTAACAAGATGACTGTAAGCTTGTATTAACAAGATGACTGTAAGCTTGTATTAACAAGATGACTGTAATCTTGCATTAACAAGAGGACTATAATCTTTTATTACCAATATGACTGTAATCTTGTAACAAGATGACTAAGCTTGTATTAACAAAATGACTGTAATCTTGTATTAACAAGATGACTGTAAGCTTGTATTAACAAGATGACTGTAAGCTTGTATTAACAAGATCACTGACCTTGTATTAACAAGATGACTGTAATCTTGCATTAACAAGATGACTGCAATCTTGTAGTAACAAGATAACTGTAAGCTTGTATTAACAAGATGACTGTAAGCTTGTATTAACAAGATGACTGTAATCTTGTACAAACTTGTATTGAGCCAAATGCGCATTCTGTTGACAATGAAACTTTAAAGGGATAAGCATTGGTGTGTTCGGTGCTGTTTAAACCTTCTTTCCGAAAGCACAGGCCTTATGTACCAGTAGCATATTAAACATACAATATATAGCAGAAATACCCATTATGCGTTTCTTTCTCCTTTCAGTATATCTTATCTGACTGTTAGTTCATGTAAGCTTATTCGAAGCACTGACAATTGTATGAAATGAAACATATCAACTTTTGAGTTTAGTTCCATTTTGTGTAATGAACATTAATGCAAGTGTTGTTATTTAAGTTCTCCGGCCATGTTTTTTTTCATGAACATGTTAATGGTTATTTAAATCGAAATCAATATACAACAATAGACATTTACAATTCACACATTCAGTATTCGTGAAAAGCGAGAATACAATTTTATCTGATGACGTAGAAAACTGTAAACTGGTAAATTAATCCACAGGTAAATGTATTCATCAATTATCTGGCAATAGTTGTGCAGCTATACAATTCAGATTTACCTCATTTTCCCGTGCAGTCACGCAGTGGTAAAAGTAGTATCTACATCATTCAAATAATTAGTATTTTTACATACAACTTAGTAGCGAATTTCAATATATGTTTGTCTCCGAGACCATCAAGAAATGTTCATATGATGTTTAAGAGTTAGATTTGTTAATTGATAATAATACAAAAAGGCTGGTCATTCATCATTAAAGGGACACATGGCAATATTGATTTTTTAAAACTCGCAGCATCCGGTTTTTCTACATAACATGCGTTTGTTTGATCATTAATATTAATTTAAAGAATAGCATAATATAATTGAATTGGATGTAATAGTCGCACAAACAGCTAAGGTCATATGGCGACTTTCCAGCTTCCATTGGTGGAGGAAGACCCCAGGTGCCCCTCCGGGCAATTTTCGTGCACAGGCGGGCACCTGGGTAGAACCACCGACGTTCCGCAAGCCAGCTGGATAGCTTCCTCACATAAAGATTCCTAGGCCCCTGAGGGATCGAACCTACAGCGGTGAGGGGCAATTGATTTCAAGTCAGAGACGTTAACCACTCGGCCACGGACGCCCCTTAGGAATTGTATAAAGTATAAGAATAGTATAAAGCATAAGAATAGTATAAAGCATATTATTAATTGTTGATTATAGTACACCAATAATATATTTAAAAGATAGAATAAGAAACAATGAAAACTCTAATTTTTATTCAATAATATGCAAGCAGGATTAGAGTCAAAATATAACTGGATTAATAAATGAAGATGGTAATTTTGATTCACGATATAAACTTCAAGATTGCCGTGTGTCCATTTAAATGTCTGTTACCAAAAAATGTCTGTACTTATATTATGTGAGGTTTTGTAAACAGTGTAGATAATGGCGTTTATAAGCTACTGTTTGTTTATTTTTGTTTGATGTTTTACGTCATTTTCAACACATGTAAGGTTATATATGATGGTTGATTAGTTTGTGGTGGGTAGAACCAGTACTGTACACCTCGCGCCATCTGTAAGAATCGACACTTCCTCACTTACAAGTTGAGCTCCCAGTGGGATATAAGATACTGTAAAACTTGATTGAGAGCTTTCTGTACAAAAAGTCGCTTTACAGAAATGATCACAGATATTCGCTGTCAGAGGTAAACTCAGATATAAGGGACATAACAGGCAGCATGTCAACCAACTCTTTCCAAAAATATACGAAGAAATTCCAGGATTTTTTTCTCAAAAAAAACAACAAAAAAAACAACGGTATTTTAGGCAAAAATATAGAAATTTCAAAAAAAATCCAATTTAGAATGGGTAGGTGGGTGGTGTGGTGGGGGTGGGGAGGAGGTGGGGTGCGGGGGAGGAGGCAGTATTGAGCAAGATACACCTTCCAAGAAATGGCTTATTTAACAAAAATATATAATATATAGAAAAATTATAGAAATATAGGAGTGTTTCAGAAATACAGGGAAAAATATAGGAATATAAGAATTGAGAATTGGTTGACAGCATGTAAATGTTGTTTTTTTAGTGTTTTTTTATAATCCTCCGTTAGGGAGGGTCCTTGCAGATGTTCATTGCTGTTACATTCTGGTACATAGTGTTACTTTTCAGATGAACAAAGCCCCACATAAATTTGTGAGATCACCTCATTCTGAAACCATGCTTAACACAGCAGTCACTTATATGCACCACTGTTCTACACTGTATTATGTATATTTGTATATAGAACTGACTCTTCAATTTCAATAAACAGATTTTGTTTTACGCCACAAGTCACTTTTCATTCCTATTTCCAATGACAATGTGATCGACACCTTGTCAATATAATCTCAAACCTAGCTATTACAATAACTACCATGCATGCGATTCATAAGTCCAATCTTACCGTATTTACTTTTAAACGCCACTTTCTCGAGTTTTGCGACAATGTCTGCCTGCAACTCCAGAGGTTTGTCCCAGTTGGGGTCGTTAACAACAGCCAGGGCCTCCTGCAGATTTGCAGCCCTGTATGCAGTGCTGGCGTACATCATCTCAGACCTCTCCGCAAAACTCTGAAGTTCCGTCTGAAAATGAATTGAATGTTGTTTAACGGCTCATCAACACAGTATAGGTTATTTAGAGCCGCCCAGAGAGGGGAAGGATACATAGGAATCCTGGAACCGTGCCCTACTCTTATTATTGAATAGATTCCTATGGTTCTTTAACGTGCTCGGAGGATAGACCGATACACGGGACCTCCCGGTTTACGTCCCCATCTGACGGACGAGCGTCTGAAAATGAAAACAATGATGGAGTCTTTTTTTTTCCGAAGTAAACCAGCTATGGATTATGCCACACACTTTTGCACTGACATTTTTATACAATGTCATATCATCTATGTTGTTTAGGTGATTGCAAATGTGCATATTTTCAAACACTTTATTAAAAGCTGCTCCAGAGAAAGGGAGACAATACAGAGGAGTTCATAAACACGTAGGATAGGTTAAACTAGAAGGGACTGGCTGGTTTATATTCCCTTTCAAGGGATGAAGCATTGTGGTCAAGGGCTCAATGTCAATAGACCCATGCCCTGTGGGTAGCCCTTGGTGATTCCATCATATGTAGGCTATGCCCCAGGGAAGATGCCTGTAGGGTAGGTTCAACTACAAGAGACCGACAGGTTTATTCGGTTACCAATTCCAACTGTGGGAGTTCCACCTCCTGTAGAGAAGAACGGTTGGTTATTTCTTTGGCCAATCGCCAACAAGGGCCTCTTTCACAATGAAATCACAAAGTAAATATTCTTAAAATTAAAGTTACTTATTACAAAACTGATGAAACTCTACAATTCCAGTGTTATGTCAGTCAATGATATTTTGTTACAAATCAACTAAAAGAGTATGAGAGTGGACCTTTAGAAACGGCCGAACACGACACATCCAAATATTGCAGTCTCAGTTTGAGACTGTTCAGCGGTAGTGAAATATGCTAGCTACCGCTCACGCCCTCTAGCCTCTTGTATAGTATAAACAACTTGAATATTACATAAAAAGGCAATGTACATGACTTGAAGTTCTGTCACATTTGTGTTATATTACAATGAACTATTAGGCCTGAATAATATTAACTCTGAAACAAGAATAAATTATGGTCCAGTGTATTAGCCAGCCAACCGTGCAGCCGTCTTTTGCACGGCCGTTTTTGAAAAATCGCGGCCAACATTTGGGGGAGTGGGTGGGGTAAACAGCAACACTTCAAACTCTTACTTTCTCAATATTGTTATGTTTTGTATACATTTATAGACTAAATACGATCTAAAATGTATTTTTTTCACCTTTATCTGTAAAATAAATTACCCCAGAGACACCCACTTGTCGCAAATTGGTGCATAGCGCTTGTTAGCAAATTATTTTGCACACCCTGTTTGAATATTAGCACACCCAGTTCTTGAATTTCTGCCTAAAACACTGTTATGGACAAAGTTTCAGCTTTGATTCATAATAATTATGTTTGTACAATATGCACCGCAAATCATACCATGGACAATCATTGCAATTTTTAAAGTTAACACTTTACATTCAATCCTTTGCTGAAGATTTTTTTACAAAAATAATGTCTGCATTAAAATAGTTCTATTAACATTGTACATTTTCTTTCAAATGTAAGACGTTTAGATTCAACCACAAATAAAAGGAATGGTCAGTAAGTAACACAAATACAAGGGCTGGTCAGTAAGTAACACAAGCATGAACAGATTTTCAGCAGGACTTCTGGTAGAGTTAACTTCTGGGCTCAATGTGCCATCATAAAGTCTATTCCTATATTTATACTTACAATACACATTTAGCAGTGTTTATGGCTATATTTATACTTACAATACACATTTATCAGTGTTTATGGCTATATTTATACTTACAATACACATTTATCAGTGTTTATGGCTATATTTATACTTACAATACACATTTAGCAGTGTTTATGGCTATATATATATCTATACTTACAATATACATTTTAGCAGTGTTTATGGCTATATATATCTATACTTACAATATACATTTTAGCAGTGTTTATGGCTATATCTATATATACTTACAATATACATATCAGCAGTGTGTATGGCTATATCTATATATACTTACAATATACATTTCAGCAGTGTTTATGGCTACATATCTATACTTACAATAAACATTTTAGCAGTGTTTATGGCTATATCTATATTTACAATATACATTTTAGCAGTTGTTTATGGCTATATCTATATTTACAATAAACAGTTTAGCAGTGTTTATGGCTACATATCTATACTTATAATATACATTTTAGCAGTGTTTCTGGCTACATATTTTATACTTACAATATACATTTTAGCAGTGTTCATGGCTATGTTTATACTTATAATATACATTTTAACAGTGTTTAATGGCTATATCTATACTTACAATATACATTTGAGCAGTATTTATGGCTACATATATATATATACTTACAATATACATTTTAGCTGTGTGTATGGCTATATCTATACTTACAATAAACATTTTAGCAGCATTTATGGCTATATCTATACTTACAATAAACATTTAAGCAGTGTTTATGGCTATATCTATATTTACAATATACATTTTAGCAGTTGTTTATGGCTATATCTATATCTACAATATACATTTTAGCAGTGTTTATGGCTATATCTATACTTACAATATACATTTTAGCAGTGTTTATGGCTATATATATATATATATACTTACAATATACATTTTAGCAGTGTTCATGGCTATATCTATACTTACAATATACATTTTAGAAGCATTTATGGCTATATCTGTTACTTATAATATACATTTTAGCAGTGTTCATGGCTATATCTGTACTTACAATATACATTTTAGCAGTGTTTATGGCTATATATATATATATATATATATACAAGTTTACAATATAAATTTAAGCAGTTTTTATGGCTATATCTATATATACTTACAATATACATGTTAGCAGTTGTTTATGGCTATATCTATACTTACAATATACATTTTAGCAGTGTTTATGGCTATATAGCATCTATACTTACAATATACATTTTAGCAGTGTCTGCAACAATCTTGTGTTCTTCCACGCCGTTCTGAGCCAACACAAATGTCTGGGCCAGTAACTGAATATGCTGAAGTAGATATACAACACCCACATGTATTAAGTGACATCTGACAAAAGGAGATGTGTTTTCAACTAATAAATATAATTTGTTTGTTGTTTTTTGACTCCAGATTTCAGGAACGGTTAGTTATGTAGTTTTTTTAACTCAGAATTTTAGAAATGGGTAGGTATGCAGTTTTTCGACTCAGGATTTCAGAAACGGGTAGGTATGCAGGCGATTTCTTTACAAAATAAAGAAAAACATTCTGAAAGCAGACACACACAATAAGACATTAATGCTTTAAAACGATTTGAATAGGGCCCTTTATCATGGGTATGTAGGGAAACAGCAATCCCAACAATGTGTACTCTGTATAATAACTGACTGGGATCTATCAAGATCAGGAGGCTCATGAGGGCCTATATCCCTCTACTGGATAAAGAGGCTATGAAAGTTTGGGCAATGCAATGTTCAATCACACTACAATAAATGTTTGTGAAACATGAACAAAATCCTGAAAGATATTCTTGATAAAATATAATTATACAATGCTTGTACCAAAGCAATAGTTGAGCAGAAAATTAGTCTAGTAGGCGCTACATCTATGGGAAGTCAGATATGGTTCTTGTTGTCGAACTTGTCCATGCTTTTAACAACTGATATTAACATTCTGCACACAAATTTGGTAAAGATGAGATTAAAATGTAGCCATAGATTAACAAAGCAAGATATAGTATTTTTCAATTAAGGGCTACACCATGAAATGATACATGAGAATCCAGGAAGGCTTTTTTTGAAATTGAACACCCACTCATAGATTCAAAAAATAGGGTTCACCCATAGATGTTTATTAAATTGCCTTCCTGGGGTCCCAGGTATGTTTTAATAGAATAGTCCTAAATCCGGGGCCATAACTCTGGTGTTTATTTAATATCTGATATTGGTGTTTTTTGTCATCCAAGCTTTTTTTAATATTAAGATTCTGGCGAAGTTTAGTAAAGGTCCTATACAAAACAAAGGCGCTAAAATGTTGACAAAGCAAACTGTAGCATTTTTCTTTATATCAAAGACCACAACTCTGATGTGTATTATCCGATATTAGTGGTTTTCAAACTCGTCCAAACTTTCATCGATAACAAGACTCTGACCAAGTTCTGTAAGGACCAGATGCAAAATGAAGGTGCTAGAGTGCTGACAAGGCAAAATGTACCAGTTTTTCATTAAATCAAGGGCCTTAACTCTTAAGTTTATTCTCCAATATTGGTGTTTTTTTAACTTGTTGGAGCTTTTATAGATATAAAGACTCTGGCCACATTTGAAAATCATAGTATGAAAAATGACAGTGCCAGAGTGTTGACCAGACAAAATACAGCATTTTTTACAATATTAATGGTCATAACCCTGACGTTTATTATCTGATATTGGTTCTTTTCTAAATTGTCCACGCTTTCATCGATATTACGACTCTGGCCAAGTTTAGCAATGATTGGACGAAAAATTTAAGTGCTATAGCATTGACATCAACAAGTTTACGGACAGACAGACGAGGGACAATAGACCACGGTATAAGAGATAGTAGAGCTAATAAAATAATCACAGTCAGTTATCAGGATTTTTCCATTACATGGAAGGCACTTTTAAAATTGAACACTCACCCATGGCTGCATATTTGTGTTTAAAGTACCAAATTTTGGAAAATAGGGTTCACCCATGGACGTTTATTAAATTGCCTTACTGGGGTCCTGGGTATGTTTAGCACAGTCAGTTATTATACAGTTATATAACATGCCTAACCTTTCTGAGCTGGTCGTCAATTTGTCGTCGTTCATGATCGCCTATCTCCAGTATGAGATCATGCTGATATTGGGACTGCTTCTTCTTGCTTTCTGATGACCTGAAGGAAAAAACAGATGAGAATAAACAAGAGGTCAATGACCTTGAAGCTCTACTGATAGATTTTGATAGCTAGGTGATCAGCATTCCTGTGAAGTTTCATAGAATGTCAAGTAGTTTCAGAGGAGTAGTCGCTACAAGTTGAAGTTTTTACTATATAACTCTAGGTAAACAAAGATGGCCACTGGCAGCCATGTTTAATGTTGAATCAAAATAATTTTCGACAAGGATCAACATCTTGTCATGCTGATATCAATATCACTTACACTTTTCAAGAAGTAGTCGCTACAAACTTTTTTTAAAAAAATCTGTTTTAAGCCATGGCGGCCATCTTGAATTTCCGGCCGACCTAAACAAATTTTGGGATCAATTAGACATCAAGACCAACATTCCTGTGAAATTTCATAAAAATGTGTCAAGTAGTTTCAGAGGAGTAGTCGCTACAAGTTTTTACTATATAAATCTATGTAAACAAAGATGGCCGCTGTGGCAGCCATGTTTAACGTCGAATCAAAACGATTTTTGACAACGACCAACATCATGTCATGCTTATCATTTTAGAAAAAGTCCCATATCAATATCACTTATAGTTTTCAATAAGTAGCGGCCATTTTGAATTTCCGGCCAGCCTGAAATTTTGCTAGGATCAACTAGACATCAAGAGCAACATTCCTGTGAAGTTTCATGAACATCCGTCAAGTAGCTTTGGAGGAGTAGTCGCTACAAGTTTTTACTATATAACTCTATGTAAACAAAGATGGCCACTGGCAGCCATGTTTAACGTCGATTCCAAATAATGTTCGACTCAGATCAACATCATGTCATGCTGATCATTTTAGAAAAAGTCCCATATCAATATCACTACTAATTTTCAATAAGTAGTCGCTACAAACTTATTTTTTAACAAGAGGTCAATGACCTTGAAGCTCTACTGATTGATTTTGATTTCAGGAAGTAGTCGCTACAGACTTGTTTTTTGAAAATCTATTTTTAACCGTGGCGGCCATCTTGAATTTCCGGCCGACCTGAAATTTTGCTAGGATCAATAAGACATTAAGAGCAACATTCCTGTGAAGTTTCATGAAAATCCGTCAAGTAGTTTCAGAGGAGTAGTCGCTACAAGTTTTCATTAAATAACTCTATGTAAACAAAGATGGCCGCTGGTAGCCATGTTTGTCAAATCACAACGATTTTCGACAAGGACCAACATCATGTCATACTGATCATTTTAGAAAAAGTCCCATATCAATATCTCTTATAGTTTTGAAGAAGTAGTCGCTACAAACTTATTTATTTTAAATCTATTTTTAACTGTGGCGGCCATCTTGAATTTCCGGCCGACCTGAAATTTTTCTAGGATCAACTAGACATCAAGATCAACATTTCTGTGAAGTTTCATGAACATCCGTCAAGTAGTTTCAGAGGAGTAGTCGCTACAAGTTTTTACTATATAACTCTATGTAAACAAAGATGGCCACTGGCAGCCATGTTTAACGTCGAATCAAAATAATTTTCCACAAGGATCAACATCATGTCATGCTGATCATTTTAGAAAAAGTCCCATATCAATATCACTTATAGTTTTCAAGAAGTAGTCGCTACAAACTTGTATTTTGAAAATCTATTTTTAGCCATGGCGGCCATCTTGAATTTCCGGCTGACCTGAAATTTTGCTAGGATCAATTAGACATTAAGAGCAACATTCCTGTATAGTTTCATGAAAATCCGCCAAGTAGTTTCAGAGGAGTAGTCGCTACAAGTTTTTACTATATAACTCTATGTAAACAAAGATGGCCGCTGGCAGCCACGTTTAACGTCGAATCAAAACGATTTTTGATAAGGACCAACATCATGTCATGCTGATCATTTTAGAAAAAGTCCCATATCAATATCACTTATTGTTTTCAAGAAGTAGTCGCTACAAACTTGTATTTTGAAAATCTATTTTTAGCCATGGCGGCCATCTTGAATTTCCGGCCGACCTGAAATTTTGCTAGGATCAATTAGACATTAAGAGCAACATTCCTGTAAAGTTTCATGAAAATCCGCCAAGTAGTTTCAGAGGAGTAGTCGCTACAAGTCTTTACTATATAACTCTATGTAAACAAAGATGGCCGCTGGCAGCATGTTTAACGTCGAATCAAAACGATTTTTGATAAGGACCAACATCATGTCATGCTGATCATTTTAGAAAAAGTCCCATATCAATATCACTTATAGTTTTCAAGAAGTAGTCGCTACAAACTTGTATTTTGAAAATTTATTTTTAGCCGTGGCGGCCATCTTGAATTTCCGGCCGACCTAAATTTTTGCTAGGATCATTAAGACATCAAGAGCAACATTCCTGTGAAGTTTCATGAAAATCCGTCAAGTAGTTTCAGAGGAGTAGTCGCTACAAGTTTTCATTATATAACTCTATGTAAACAAAGATGGCCGCTGGCAGCCATGTTTAACGTCAAATCAAAACGATTTTCGACAAGGACCAACATCATGTCATGCTGATCATTTTAGAAAAAGTCCCATATCAATATCACTTATAGTTTTCAAGAAGTAGTCGCTACAAACTTGAATTTAAAAAATCTATTTTTAGCTTTGGCGGCCATCTTGGATTTCACATCAACATGAATTTTTGCTAGGATCAACTAGACTTCATGGGCAACATTTCTGTAAAGTTTTATGAATATCCATCCAGTAGTTTCAGAGGAGTAGTCGCTACAAATAAAAGTTAACGGACAGACGGACGGACAGACGGACGGACAGACGGACAGACGGACGACGGACGCCGCACCACGGCATAAGCTCTGCTGATCTCTGATCAGTAGAGCTAAAAATCTATTTTTAGCTGTGGCGGCCATCTTGAATTTCTGGCCGATCTGAAATCTTGCTAGGATCAATTACACATCATGACCAACATTCCTGTAAAGTCTCATGAAAATCCTCCAAGAAGTTTCAGAGGAGTAGTCGCTACAAGTTTTTACTATATAACTCTATGTAAACAAAGATGGCCGCTGGCAGCCATGTTTAACGTTGAATCAAAACAATTTTTGACAACGACCAACATCATATCATGCTTATCATTTTAGAAAAAGTCCCATATCAATATCACTTATAGTTTTCAAGAAGTAGTCGCTACAAACTTGTATTTTAAAAAATCTATTTTTAGCTTTGGTGGCCATCTTGGATTTCACATCAACATGAATTTTTGCTAGGATCAACTAGACTTCATGGGCAACATTTCTGTAAAGTTTCATGAATATCCATCCAGTAGTTTCAGAGGAGTAGTCGCTACAAATAAAAGTTTACGGACAGACAGATGGCCGGACGGACGGACGGACAAACAGACAGACGGACAGACGGACGACGGACCCGGCACCACGGCATTAGCTCTGCTGATCTCTGATCAGAAGAGCTATATATTTGTTTTAAATACATGGTCAACCTTGATATATCATTAACCAATACTTGTTTCGTTTGTGTTGTAGTAAAGTTAGAGAGTTTTATAATTTTTTGTTAACTTGTTTCATATGTTTCAGCTATATTTACAGTTAAAGGGAAACAACTCCTATACATTGTGGTAACTGAGACAAATTCCAGATTGGTTGATTGACAGAAAAAGGGGCCAGTTTAAAAGAAGAGGACATACACCAACGGACTACATGCTGGCAACCTCCTACCCTTTACAACTAATAAAGCCTTACTTCCACTGTGGTTGGTTGGTTGAATGGTGCTTTACATCATTTTCAGCACAATTTATGATGTTTTTTCATGGTGGATGCAGACCGTCCACTTTTTCTTGGGTAAAACCAGTAGTGTATATATTCCGCCATCCATAAGAATGAGAAACAGTGTCAAACTAAGAACTGAAATAATACCCCAACACACTATTAAGAATTTTTTTAAGAAATATTGACAAATTGCTGCAGCATACCATCATCAATTTCAAGATTTCAGTCCAACTATCTCCCATACATCTATAAATAATGAAAAATCACACATAAAGAGACATACACAATTTTCTCCGACTCCGCCATGATAGTGTGTTTACATTCCTCGTCTATTGGGTCGCTGTCACCGTACGCGTCATTCAACTCGTCTATCAGCTGGTTCAACTCCTTTTCTGTAAACATAATGCAAACAGCCACTGGTTTTTTTTCTATATTTTGGGAACATAACCCATACCGTCACAATTGGGAATTTTAGCGTGATTTTTCATGAAAAAAAATACAGTAAAACATTCTTTTTTTCTCTTTTCTTTCTTCTTTCAATTGGGACTTTTTGTCTCCAAATTGGGAAAAACAGCCAAAAACATAACTGAAGATCAAATCTTAATATCAATTTGGGCTGGGGTGGCGCAGTCGGTAGCGCGGCAGATTTGTAACCGGAGGCCCCAGGTTCAATCCTCCGTGGTGCACTGAGTTCCATCGGTGTGTTCTTGAGCAAGACACTTTCCCTTAGCCTCGTCCGTCGGATGGGGACGTAAACCGGGCGGTCCCGTGTATCGGTCTATCCTCCGAGCACGTTAAAGAACCATAGGAATCTATTCGATAATAAGAGTAGGGCAGGTTCCCGGATTCCTATGTATCCTTCCCCTCTCTCTGGGGCAGCTCTAAATAACCTATACTGTGTTGATGAGCCGTTAAACAACATTCAATTCAATATGGAAGTAAGATGTACAGTTTATACAACTCTATAGAATTCTAGTTGAAGAATCAGTTTATTTAATTCATTAAATTGACAACTTCTGTTTCTCAACTTCAGTTTTTCTTATACAAAAACAATGACAAATCTTTATTGAGTAATCTAGGCCAAAGGTCCATAATACAAACAGTTTATACAAATGTGATATACATATAATTAAAGAACAGAACATTATTCAAATGGACTATTTTCTTAACCATTTTATATACCCACTACCTAAGTCAATTTATAATTATCAGACAAGGAAAATGTTTAAAACACAGTATCAGTATGGAATGCGGGTTGGGACATGCTAATTGCCATTTGGCATTTGCTATTTGCCAATTGCCATTGGTAGTATGAAATACGGGTTGGGACAATTGCCATTTGCTAATTGCCATTTGCTATTTGCAATTTGCCAAT
Source organism: Cyrtodaria siliqua (assembly GCA_037043455.1). NCBI lineage: Eukaryota > Metazoa > Mollusca > Bivalvia > Adapedonta > Hiatellidae > Cyrtodaria > Cyrtodaria siliqua. Next base: position 153,157 of record JAWPHD010004961.1, read on the forward strand.
TGCTAATTGCCATTTGCTATTTGCAAATTTTGACTTTTGAAAGAAATAATTTATAATTAAATAAATTTGTGAAATTGGCTTTCCATGTCGCTTTATCTTTTATATTGTAAGATTCATTTTATCAGCGTGTTTCAAATAAAACTACTGTATATAAAACGTGTGTATATGTATATACTTTCGATTTTCTGTGATAATAATTCATGAATAAAAGGATATGGCAAATTGCTATTTGCTATTTGCTATTTGCTATTTGCCATATTTTGCCTGTGAATAAACCCAGGGATCCGCAATTATTGGTGATTTCATTTGTTGATGTAAAATTGTGACTTTTGAAAGAAATAATTTATAATTAAATAAATTGTATTTGTGAAATTGGCTTTTCATGTCGCTTTGGCAATCAGCAAATAGCAAATGGCAATCAGTAAGTGGCAAATTAGCATGTCCCAACCCGCATTCCATAGTAGCAGTGAATAAGAATTTCTAAATGATGTCATGAAGACAGAAATAACATTCAGGAAGAGTAGCATCAACAAGAATGTTAGACACAGACAGTCAGCAGTAAGTGTCTCGCCTATATTGCTGTCAAGAAATTAAATTTTGCCCTAGCCGATGATGGGCAAAATCACGAATAATAAATGTCTAAAATAAGTCAAACAAAGGGCCATAATTCTGTAATATAAATTAGGCAATCAATGATGGGTGATGTACAGGGGCATAAGGTCATCAGTTGTTATGTGTACATGAAGTCTAGGAACAATCAATTCGAAAATGTTTGAGAAAAAATGTATTAACAGGTCATTATACAATATTAGAGTGGAAAATTCTAAGTCAAACAAAGGGCCATAATTCTAAAATAAATTAAACAATCAATGATGGTTGATGTACAGGGACATAAGGTAATCAGTTGTTATGTGTACATGAAGTTTGGGAAAAATCCATTCAAAAGTGTTTGAGATATGCAAGCATTAAAAATGTATTATGCGACGCGACAGAAATGTGTGACGGGACGCGACGTTGGGGATGTTTTGTGAAAGAAGGGGTATAATAAGGTATTGATAATACATCTAACAACACTAAAATAAACAACTTTGGTATATCCCATAATGACAACCTACTCAAGGCTTTGACTGCTCTGTCATCACGGATATTAATATGCTATATTGACAATATACTTGAAACTTTGACTGCTCTGTCATCACGGACATTAATATGCTATATTGACAACATACTTGAAACTTTGACAGCCCTGTCATCACGGAAATCTTCCTTATCATACTCTTCTTCCTCAGTTTCCGCAAAAAAGTTGTACTCGGGGTCCTCCTCCTCCCCACCCATCTCCGGGCTGTCCTCTGTCACTGTCGCTGTAAAAGATAACAAAAATGTTGTATGAGGGGGTCCTCCTCCCCACCCATCTCTGGGCTGTCCTCGGTCACTGTCGCTGTAAAAGATAACAAAGATGATATATGAGGGGGTCCTCCTCCCCAGCCATCTCTGGGCTGTCCTCGGTCACTGTCGCTGTAAAAGATAACAAAGATGATATATGAGGGGGTCCTCCTCCCCAGCCATCTCTGGGCTGTCCTCGGTCACTGTCGCTGTAAAAGATAACAAAGATGATGTATGAGGGGTCCTCCTCCCCACCCATCTCTGGGCTGTCCTCTGTCACTGTCGCTGTAAAAGATAACAAAAATGTTGTATGAGGGGGTCCTCCTCCCCACCCATCTCTGGGCTGTCCTCGGTCACTGCCGCTGTAAAAGATAACAAAGATGATGTATGAGGGGGTCCTCCTCCCCACCCATCTCTGTGCTGTCCTCGGTCACGGTCGCTGTAAAAGATAACAAAGATGATATATGAGGGGGTCCTCCTCCCCAGCCATCTCTGGGCTGTCCTCGGTCACTGTCGCTGTAAAAGATAACAAAGATGATGTATGAGGGGTCCTCCTCCCCACCCATCTCTGGGCTATCCTCGGTCACTGTCGCTGTAAAAGATAACAAAGATGATATATGAGGGGGTCCTCCTCCCCACCCATCTCTGGGCCGTCCTCCGTCACTGTCGCTGTAAAAGATAACAAAGATGATGTATGAAGGGGTCCTCCTCCCCATCCATCTCTGGGCTGTCCTCGGTCACTGTTGCTGTAAACGATAACAAAAACGTTGTATGTGGGGGTCCTCCTCAGCCATCTCTGGGCTGTCCTCTGTCACTCGCTGTAAAAGATAACAAAGATGATATATGAGGGGGTCCTCCTCCCCACCCATCTCTGTGCTGTCCTCGGTCACTGTCGCTGTAAAAGATAACAAAGATGATATATGAGGGGGTCCTCCTCCCCACCCATCTTTGGGCTTTCCTCGATCACTGCCGCTGTAAAAGATAACAAAGATGATGTATGAGGGGGTCCTCCTCCCCACCCATCTCCGGGTTGTCCTCTGTCACTGTCGCTGTAAAAGATAACAAAGATAATGTATGAGGGGGTCCTCCTCCCCACCCATCTCTGGGCTGTCCTCTGTCACTGTCGCTGTAAAAGATAACAAAGATAATGTATGAGGGGGTCCTCCTCCCCACCAATCTCCGGGCTGTCCTCAGTCATTGTCGCTGTAAAAGATAACAAAGATGATGTATGAGGGGTCCTCCTCCACACCCATCCCCGGGCTGTCCTCGGTCACTGTCGCTGTAAAAGATAACAAAGATGATGTATGAGGGGGTCCTCCACCACACCCATCTCTGGGCTGTCCTCGGTCAATGTCGCTGTAAAAGATAACAAAGATGATGTATGAGGGGGTCCTCCTCCCCACCCATCTCCGGGTTGTCCTCGGTCACTGTCGCTGTAAAAGATAACAAAGATAATGTATGAGGGGGTCCTCCTCCCCACCCATCTCTGGGCTGTCCTCTGTCACTGTCGCTGTAAAAGATAACAAAGATGATATATGAGGGGGTCCTCCTCCCCACCCATCTCCGGGCTGTCCTCTGTCATTGTCGCTGTAAAAGATAACAAAGATGATGTATGAGGGGGTCCTCCTCCCCAGCCATCTCTGGGCTGTCCTCGGTCACTGCCGCTGTAAAAGATAACAAAGATGATGTATGAGGGGGTCCTCCTCCCCACCCATCTCTGTGCTGTCCTCGGTCACTGTCGCTGTAAAAGATAACAAAGATGATGTATGAGGGGGTCTTCCTCCCCACCCATCTCTGGGCTGTGCTCGGTCACTGCCGCTGCAAGAGACAAAATGACAAGAAGAGTTGTCACACTCTGATAAATATAGGGTGCGGGTTATATAGGGGTGCAGGTTATATTGGTTCAGGAGATGTTGAATGCATATTAGAATGAGGGAATACTCTGCTCCAGTTTGAACCAATGTAAGGCAAAAATGTTTAACATGTTGAAAACATAAAACTTTTCTAATGCCTTTCCCTATAAACAGCCAAACTTGTTTTATTTTATAAATAAATTCTTCAGACTATTACAGTTTTGGGTGTTTCTTTCAAAATAACTGCAACAAGCAGATATGCGTTCATTTCCATCTTTTTAGATCTGTTTTCTATCAAAACCAGAATTTTCCTGTAACATATGATATTTTCCCCTGGTTCTTTTATCATTGTTAACTAACTTAGCGTAGATATAGGTAGTGCCTCTTTAACTAACTTTTACGCAATCTCTAGAAATCTTTCACACAAGCTCTTAAAGATGGTACATGTTACATAACAAAATTGGTAATTAATTGACTCTAGGGCAATCATAATTCATACATAATGGTGCCATCATTATCCAATTACATGGTCAAAATTTCTGTTGAAAGGATTTAATGCTTGGTCTTTATTACTGCAGCAACTAGTTTTATAAAGATAAGATCGTTTTTCTCGAAAATAGCCTATAAATTATTTTACCAAAAGTAAGAGAAATGAACTCTTACTCTGTGCCAAAGGGAATAATTTTGTTCTTAAAAATAACTTGGAACAAGTGACTGATAAATAAGATCCCCTGTATTCCTGTTACTTACTATCAGCTTTAACCAAGGTCTTCAAGAAGTCCCTCCAGTCGTGGTCGTCACATGACGTGTCATAAAGATCCTCTGTGATGTCGGGCGCTACAAAGTTAGCCTCAAGATCCAGTATAGACATGTCCTTCAGTGGAAACTTGGACCGCGTTCTCGTAGCTATCAGCTCTTCTTCCTCCTGGACAATACAAGTATACAGGAAATATTTTATTATACATAGTTGCCAGCAAATCAGACGAATACAATTTCCGACTTTTCACTGACCAAATGTCAATCATGTTTCACTGACCATTTAAAACAATTTAACCGGCCTCCTCTTCCCCTACAGACTTCCATTTAACCCTCCTTTTTTTTCTTTCAAATTCAAACATATTTTACATTGTTACATTATTTCTAAAATGTGTAACAACATTACCAAACTTTATATACAATACTACAATTTTTGACTTAGTTTTGGTTAAGATATCAAGGGAACAGTATAAATGATTATTAACTCTATCATGGATATTCCTTTAAAAAATACCCAGTAACACAGGAAGGCAATTTAATAAACATCTATTGGTGAACCCTTTTTTCCGAAATTTGGTTCAAACTCAATTTGCATCTATGGGTGTTCAATTTCGAAAGTGGCTTCCTGGGGTGCCATGTACGTAAAAAGCTTTCATTAACACTCTGATAAAGTTTGGTAAAGATTGGATACTTTCTTCCATGGCCATGGTGGTGGTAGTTGTGGGTGGTGGTAGTGGTGGGTGGGGCTGGGTGGGGCTGGGTGGGTGGGGGGAAAATGAGTTTACCAACTTGAGCGCTTTCATTTATTTCTGATATTTTGGCGACAAATTAATTCTGCCGACATAATTTATTATGTTTAAATCATAATTACTTGAGTTGTCCTTTGTTCATCCATGGCATCGCGGAATTTACGTCCAATAAAACTGACATTCATGTAAGATTTGGGCACATTTATCTGCAGTGGAGGGCCCATAGGGCTTAATAAGCTCTGAAATATATTCAATATGCATTTATATAATTCATGTTACTTTAACAGACAATATGTTTTCTTGTGCCAAAAAGGGTACACAAAGTTGCAAATTCTATTCTATAACATTACTTTACTACATTTCTATGGGTGAAAGATTAGGATTTCTCACTGAAAGAATATTCATAATTGCTAAATATTATTAACTTACTCTGAACACAAAAATAACTAACTGCGACGTTGAGTTATGACGTCAATAACGAGTTGGTGACGTCGACCTCATCCGCCGATAATCCTAAATAAAGCTAATAATTCTGGGTAAAATCATACATAATCTGATTAAAAATGTAATAGATTATTTAACTGTTGTGATCGATTATAGGGAAATCCTTCACTCGAAAGTAGGTGTGTGTTGTTTTTTCACTCACTTTCTTACGCTCGTTCGTGAAAAGAACCACACGCCTATCATCTCATGAAGGATTTACCTATAATCGATCCCAGCAGTTAAATAATCCCTATATATTCTGGGGGCACTCAATATTAGCAAAACAGAGCACAATCTATTTTAGTAACGGCTATTCCACCATTTGGTAAAACAAAATATTTTTTGTGGTGAGAAGGACTGATGGAACAGCAGTAAGAAAGTTTTTGACTACCAAAACAGTCAAAACAGAAAACATACTGAGCTGTTGTCTGAATCAGCAGCCGATGGTGTGCGGGTCCTCTGTAGCTGTGCTGAAGGAGTGAGACATGGAGTGGATGGAGTAGACGGCATAGGAGAGCCGATATCACTGACGCAAGACGACATTACGCTCTCACTGTCCTCGTCACTCTCTTGTTCTGGCATCTGTACAGGTGAAATATACCAAGTATTAGCAAGTTTGGAATTTGTGCAATCAGATTTAAAGTTGTAAATAAGAAATTGTATCCCAACCTGATAATTTCTACCAAATTAAACTACAACTGTCGCCCTTTGGAGGTGACTCATATACTCACCTACCTACAATTTGGGTACAGGTAAAACATCAACAGCAAATATGTTTTCTCAAATATTTCTTACAACAGTTTTGATCCTACTGAATATGGTTATCCTCATCAAGAGCATTTCATGAGATTTGTTTCAAAGGTAGAGGAATTACAGAGTAGACAAGGATTTTCATGATCAGGTCAGTGTCCTTGACCTTTGACCTACTGATCTTAAAATCAATAGGTATCATCAACTCACCTCAGGCAGTCTACAAATGATATTGGCTTCAGGGGTGAGCAGTTGCAGAGCAGATAAGGTTGTATCATCAGACACACAGACAAGCCAAAACCAGTAAAGTACCCTTCCCCAGCACCCTCCATCCCACCCCCACCCACCCCTACCATCGAGCAGACGAGAGGAATTTCCGTGTCCTGACATAGCTTCATCACCCACCTCTGGAGGAAACTATACATGCAATACCATTAAAGGAACTGGAGGCGATCTGAATACATTATGGGTGTCAATCCAAATACAACAGGTAACATTACAAATTAATATTTATGATTTACCAACAAAAAAAAAACCAGCCTTCGAGCTTACCAGACTAAACATTTTCATAAATTCCTATTCAATGCACTTTTCATATGAAACTGAAGCACATTATGATGGTTTTTATTTCGATTGACACCAATCCCTCAGGTAGATGGCCTTTAGTCCCTTTAAAATGTGCACATATTTTTTAGAAAAGTGTACAATGACCTAACGCAATCACTTCGATGAATCATGAGGTTTCTTTTTAAATAAATATTTAAAATGCTTGAGCTTGTCTAAATCCTTGGTCTGAGATACATTTATTTTACCTAGGTTATAACGAAAGATTACCCGATAGGCAAGGGCTGTTTCTAGTGGTTCCACGGTGCTGAATATGGGCCCTCAATGCAAATAGTTTCTCCTGAAATTTTCTTTCCCAAATGCCCATATTTCCACACACCCGCCTCCCCCACTTCACTCCCTCCACCCCCACCCTCCCTCCAAATGAGATTAAAAAGGCCCCTTCCCAAAACACGTACAAAAGCCCTGCAGGTGAAAAAAATTAATGTGTACCTTATCTGGATTGAAGTCTTCGTCATCTTCCTCCTCGTCTGGCAGATCTATGTCCAGGAAACTTGCCGCATCCTTCTTCTTCTTTGCAGGAGACAGGCCCCATGGCAGAGACATCTATATTGGAACAGAAATAGAATAATTTGTAAAAGCAAAAAAGCAGCTGTACTTTGCTTGAAGTGCTTGACATTAGACCATAAGAATTCAGTTGGATTGTGACTGAATGCAAGGACAACTTTTCTTTATTGAGGCCTTGTATCACTCTAGAAATTGTTTGAGAAACTAAGACATATTTTAGTATGTAGGGTCCAGTGACTGTAATATTAACTATGATCAAGACATTCCAAACTTCAAATGAAAATTTAAAACCTAAAACCGCACAAATAGGGATTGTTTTTGTTTTTTTAGCATTTCTCTTACCTTACAGTCCTTTGGCATGTCTACATTTTTAATTTTTTATTATTTTTTTTTAGTAATTTGAAGATTTTGAGAAAAGTATTGAGGTTTTATTGATCAAGATTTGGGGCTATTTTTTTTTATACCAAAAATGTATTTTCAAAAGAAAACAATATATGCCACATACGGTTCCTTGTGATTCAAACACCTCCTTAACTTTTGATCTGGTCATCTTTGGCTCAAATTTCACATCATTTTCAGTAAGCTCTTGCTGCACAGCTTGCCGCACCATCTCCACAACATTCTCATTTGTGATGATTTTCTGAAATAAATATTAAAGAGTTTAACATTCAACCTGGTGACATCAAAATTGGATAATAGTCTTTGTTAAGTACATGCACCTGTAACAGTAGACACACTCTTTATTTCAGTATAGTTTCCACACAACTAGCACTGACCATAACCATACTTTGGTACAGTAGTTACAGAATGAATAGCACTGACTTACTTTAGTACAGTATAGTCACTCTGATTAGTACTGACTTACTTTAGTATGGTATAGTTACAGAATGACTAGCACCAACTTACTTTAGTACAGTATAGTTACAGAGTGATAAGCACCGACTTACTTTAGTAGAGTATAGTTACATCACCACTAGCACTAACCGTAACCATACTTTAGTAAAGTATAGTTACAGAATTAGCACTGACTTACTTTAGAACAGTATAGTTACATTATGACTAACACTAACCATAACCATACTTTGGTACAGTAGATACAGAATGACTAGCAAAGACTTACTTTAGTGCAGTATAGTTAGAGTGATTAGCACTGACTTATTTCAGTACAGTATAGTTACAGAGTGACTAGCATCAACTTACTTTAGTACTGTACAGTTGCAGCATGACTAGCACTTGACTTATTTTAGCACATAATAGTTAGAGCATGACTAGACTAGCCAAGCTTACTTTTAAATTAGTACAATATAGTCACAGAATAAATAACATTGACATACTGTGGTACAGTAGTTACACCATGACTCACATAATGAGCAGTCTTCCTTCAGAACAGTATCAGAACAAAATGACTATCACTTACCTTTTAGTACATAAAAGTTACAGCATAAATAGCACTGTCTTACTTTAGTACAGTATAGTTACAGCACTGACTTATTTTAGTACGGTATAGTTGCAGCATAAATAGCACTTACTTTAGTACAGTATAGTTACAGCACTGACTTACTTTACTACAGCACTGACACACTTACATCAGTATGAACATTATAGCACAGACGTACCTACGTCATTATGGACGTTACAGCACTGACTTACCTACGTCAGTATCAGCACTGACGTACCTATCATAGTATGGATATTACAGCACTGACTTACCTACATCAGTATGGAAGTTACAGCACTGACTTACCTACGTCATTATGGATGTTACAGCACTGACTTACCTATGTCAGTATGGACGTTACAGCACTGACTTACATGTATGATAGACTTGACATTGATGGCTGACAGGCAGAACTTGTCAGACTTCATGTCTAACTGCTTGTCCAACTCTGTTTCTGATTCTTCGATGATCTCCCATTTATCTTCATCTGAACTGTCCTCTGTCGTGTTGTTGCCTGAAACTGTCCAATATACTATTGTTAAGTAGTGTTCAGCTGTTTGTTTGGTTACTCTTTGTTTGTTTGAATGAATGATGTTCATGTTCTACACCATTTTTAGCACATTTAGGCCATACATTGCAATTAATTTATTTTGTGGTAGAGGTAGACTACCCCTTTTTTCCTGGGTAGAACCAGTACTGTATACCTCCCACCATCCGTAAGAATCGACCCTTTCTCACAAGTTGAGCTCCCAGAGTGATTAAAACCCGCGGCAGTTGGAGGCAAGAAGGCTTACAACGCAACGGTTAACCTCTCGACCACAGATGCACTGTAATTGCAGAAGTTAAGATTTGGTCAAGAAACATATTTCAACCAAAAGAATAATAATTAATATTAATAATAATGAAACTGATACTTCAAATTTCCCTAAAACAGAACATTATTGATTATTTGTTTTACAAACCCTCCTAAGATAAAACAAAATTAGGAATTTTATGTTTCTGTAGGGAATTTGAATTTTTATTTTACCTCTATCAAGATTTTAAATGAACAATTCATTCTCTTTTCCTTTATTTTTCCCTTCTCCTACGGCACTGTCTTGATAGTTTGTAAAATGAATAACTAAACCAAATGGCCCAAAATCGCTCAATTGATGACCGTGTCCATTGAAGACATTTGCAATAGTAACAGTTTAAGTGGGCGAGATCAAAAAAGGATTGGGAATATTTGTATAAATCTGAGACTCAGAGAGGACCATGCAAGAACGCATCCTTTGAAGTTTTGTCAAATTCTACGTAACAGTTTCAGAGATGTTGTTTGAAGCAAAAGCTAATGGACAGACAGATGACAGACATAAGCTTTTGGCCAGTAGAGCTAAAAAACGCTCAACAGATCAGTTGCTGTGCTTGTGGGTTACACTTGTTTGGCCATTTTTGGGGCTGAAATTAGACCCCAAAAATGGCCAAACAAGTGTAACCCACAAGCACAGCATCAGATCTGTATATCTGTTCCCCCTTTTATGTTAACACTAACAGCTACCCTCTAAAATATGTAATTTTTTATTTTAATTAACTCTCTTATTTGGGGAAAATATATATTTTTTGCCATTATAAATGATACCGTCTTTCGGTTCCACTTATGGCAGGGAAAAAAAACACTGCCCAAGTACAATTCCTTTGAAGTTGGGTCAAAATTGAACAAGCTGATTCTGAGAAGTTGTTTAGAGCAAAAGTTTGTAAGACAGACAAGACAGACGATGAAGAAGAGCGATACCAATAGCTATTAAACTTGTGAGCCTTCAGCTCAGGTAAGCTAAAATAATGGCCTTTGGGGGAAAAACTAGCAGAATCTTTTTATAATTTGTATATTTCCAGAACAAAGTCAATTATACTGTTTGCTAGAAGGCAATGATTCATGTTTAACTGATGTAATGCATCAAATTGAAAAAACAACAACATTACTTTGTGCATCTAGTCTCAGTTGCTTATAGCAAGTTATACAGTGTGTTGATAGAATAATCCTTATGCGGGACTCTTATAGTTTGATTGTCCCTACATGTGATTTAGGTACAAACAGCAATCCTCCATATTACATATGATGCATGTCTCTATAGCTGTTGTCCCTACATGTGATATAGGTATAAACATCGCTCCTACACATTGCATGTGCTGCACGTCTCCATATCTGTCACTTATTACGTCTTCCCCTGACACAACTTTTGTTCCCACTGTCATATTTACAATCAAGTCAGTGGGTTGCAACAGACGTTTTTTTATTGAAAAGTTCAAAATATGGAGCATATGAGTTTTTTTATCGAAATATTTCAAAAGTATTTCCTACCTTACCAGTCCTTCGGATGAGACTTAAAACCTAGGTCTGCTCGCTAAAATGCTTAGTGCAATACAGCGAGGATAATTAAACGCTTATACACACAGATGAGTTTGAACCAACTTACAAGACTGGTAATCCCTGCTATAGGAGAGTTCTGAAAAAAATCGAGTAGGAACCCCTAACTCATTACTTGAACTTACTTTCTGTCTTTGATGATGAGGGCAAACAGTGCAGAATTTTCTCTGGGGTCACATCTTCACTTTCACTCGTCCCATCAAGGGAGTTGTGTAGCTTCAAACGCTTCGGTGTGGGAGCTGGGAATTTTCTGGATTGCAAAATATAATTAACACAGATTTTAAAACTTACATATATATCTTTATAATATTTTTCAATGTCCTATTCTATGCGACAAATGAATTGTTTTATTTCATGCAGACAACTTCTATTGATATTATAAAGTTCTGCGACCAATATAAAGGCTACTTTTAAATAATAGATATTTACTTATGTCATGTACATACTCCCATCATAAGATACATGTCTGAGGTCAGGATACAGTTGTTAAAGAAACTAACCCTCCAAATAATGGCAAAATTACACGAAAAAACAGTCAAAACCCTATCCGATTAAAACAATAGGTTTATTCACAAGTTCTTAAAATACCCACATTTGAATATGCATAAAATTAATTATGAGTTGGCAAGTCTTAATTTGATGCTCTAACTTTGGGGTTTTGTCTGGCTGGTTAAAGCCATTTATATTGTGTCTATAGAGTTTGGATTCTCCAAAATATATGTTATATATATATTATAATATACCTCGTCATCATTTTAGAAATGGTGTACATATGTTGCAAAATTTTGTTGTTGTTGGAGGTATACCGGTAGTTACTTTAAACTGGGATTTTTTGTTGTTGTTTGTTACATAAATAACAAAAAGATTTAGACAAAATTGTAATCAGGGGCTTAAATTTCTATGGAGTCATCATTGTATTATTATCACTTTATGTTGACCTCTTACCTTGGGCTTCTCTTGACTCCTCTAGGTGCCGAGTTGAAGGAGGAGAACTTCTTGAATGGTGACAGTATCCTCCCGTAAGGTCCCGTGTACAACTTTGTAGCTTTATTTTGATGTTCCATTTCTGCACTGTGAGAGTTCAGTATATCTAGCTCTTTAGCTATAGTTGCAAATCTTTCTTTTTCCTCTGGCGACAAAGTTGCGCTTTCTATATCCTTTGATTTTTCTTTTAATCCTACTTCAGGACAAGAGTTCTTTTCACCAATGAATTCTTCAGCTTCCATCTCTTCTTTTCCTTCCTCCTCATTACTTTTATCTGCAATTTTAGGACCTTCTTTTTTTTGAAGAGTTTCTGACATGGAGAACCTTGCGGATGCCCTTTCTGTACATAAGAAATCACTGTCCGAATCTGATTCCGACGTGGACTGAGGGCCAAATATTGATCGATACACTTTCTTTTTCTCTCTTTTTCCTTCCACTGTGGCCAATATTTCAACCCCCTTTTGTGAATCTATTTTCTCCACTCCGTCATCTTGCTTTGAACTATCAGGTTCCGTTTTGTCACAAGATGTAACTGGCTGTGGCTGTCCATCCATTGCTGCTGTGTTCATAACATTGACACGGGAAATGGTAGTTGCTACTGTCCAACTCCACTGTAGATCACTGGCTACCTATCACGTATATTGTAATAATAACATTTTAATATTCATAGAAAACATGCCAAATGTTCGTTAGCAAACAATAAAAATATGTTATACTGATGGGACATCACTAGTGCTGAAAATCATGCCATCTAAAAATAATATGTTGCAATAAAAAGCTTTAAGCAGTGCTATATTTCATAATCTGACCATATCGCATATAATCCTTCCTGCTCCGAGTCTGCTGTAAATGTATAGAGGTCAATAAATTCTTTTTAAAAAGGATATTTTGGAAAACATGGGTCAAGTCTTTCCACAATTTTTTGTTTATTATTAGTATTTATTTTGTTTAAGGGAAATTATCATTTCAGACATTGAATGACTTACATAAAAATTTAAATGTTTTGAAAACTAAACTCTCTTGCAAAAAAATACATGTTGAGATGCCACTTGTAAAAGACTGAGCGAAGGGAGTGAACACATTTCATAATTTGATGTGCTATAAAACAACGGGAAGCGATTCACTACATTTATCGTTTACGTAATTTTTGTGTAGACCTTTATTCAACCTGCGATTTTCGATAATTGATGAAGAATTTCCTAGAAGGTAGTGCATATCTAGGTAATGTTGCTGAAACGAAGAATAATGTACATGTATATCTGACCCGACCGCTGAGCGAAATTTAACAAGAAAGAGTAAAAACTAAAAACTTTAAATAACAAGAGCTGTCGGAGAACAGCGCAGCTCGACTATTCGATTTTTCGGAGAATAATAAATTTATAGCTAGTATATACCATCAGAAAACAAGGCTACAACAATGTGGGGTGGGGTTGGGAGCACAACATAACTATGTGGAAGAATTGAGTGAGGAGGGGGGGAGAGGGGTTGCAACATATATGTGTAAGAATTGACAAAAGCAACACAGAAATATGTAAAAAAATAAAATATAATAGTTTCAAGAGGGGGGGGGGGGGGGGGGGTGAGAGGCAGGAGTGGGTTGGGGGGAGGGGGGATGGGGCAACATATATGTGTAAAAATTGACTAAAACAACAAAGAAATATGTAAAAAAAAAAAAAAAAGTTTCAAGTCTGGGGCGGGGTGGGGGTCGGGGTGATGGGGTGAGAGGTGGGTGTACATTGTGGGTTTTTGGGGGTGTGGCGGCAACATATGTGTGTAAGAATTGACTAAAACAACGAAGAAATATGTAAAAAAAAAATAAAAAAAATTCAAGTGTGGGGCGTGGTGGGTGGGGTGATGGGGTGAGAGGCGGGGGGCGGGGAGGGTTGCAACATCTATAGAACTGACAAAAGCAACACAGAAATATGTAAAAAAAAAAAAAAAAAGTTTCAAGTCTGGGGCGGGGTGGGCGCGGGATGGGGGGTGGGGCGGGGGTGATGGGGTGAGAGGCGGGGAGGTGGTGGGAGGGTTGCAACATATATGTGTAAGAATTGACAAAAGCAACACAGAAATATGTAAAGGGGGGGGTGAGAGGAGGGAGCCCATGCCCCAATATGGGCGAAGTAATAAGATGCATTATGCTATAACAAATCCCAAACCAAAATTATAGATATATACATGCTTACATGCAAACCTAGATCTGCCTTTATTGCATTTTTTATGGGCCATCACAATTTCGAAACAGATCTAAATTTCAAACCTTTAATGCATTTAATCACAAGTTTTGTTTTGTTCATTGTTGTTGTCCAAAAGTCATATTTCTTAAACGACATAAATATCCATAATTCAGGCATTCTTTGCAATATAGATACATTTTTACAAGGATGCACTAACAACGGGTTTATGACCCGGATTCTTTCATTTTTTCTGTTACAAATATAAACGATCCATTAAAATTATAACTTCAAGTATTACTAAATTGAATGGAATAGTCAGTCACCAGGGCCGTCGATCTGCTGATTTGCATTCCCCACTCCAAAAAAAATGTTTTTTCCCCCACCAATTCAGACTTAAAATTCCTCCCTGAAAAAAAAATAATATAAAAAAACGTCTGGTACGTAAAAATATGGAGTACGAACTGTATTTAATACAAATAAAACATGTACACTATTTAAAACAATGATTATAATCAAAATTATGGCCACAAAATAATTCCCCCTTTCCTGTAAAAGCACGCTAAAATTCCCCCACCCTGGTTGGAGGAGGGAGCCCATGACCCAATATGGGTGAAGTAATAAGATCCATAATGCTATAACAAATCCCAAACCAAAATTATAGATATATACATGCTTACATGCAAACCTAGATCTGCATTTATTGCACATTTTATGGCCCATCACAATTTGGGTTCCATGGGAGCCCAGAATTTGCAGAAGACAAAATTACTTATCCAACCCTTTACAACATACTATAAGGAAATCAATTCCAAAATTTAGTTCAGCTAGGACAAAAAATGTAAGAGATATAGACCTGTAAACACAGCTTACACGCAAAATTTGATGTGAAACAGACATATTTTAAGGGCTATCAGAATTTGGGTTCCATGGGAGCCCAGGGGTTACAGGAACCAAAATTACTTAAGCAGCCCTTACGCTAATGCTATAAGGAAGCTAATGGCCAAATTTGGTTGTGCTAGGGTAAGAATTGTAAGAGATATAGACTTGTAAACACAGCTTACACACAAAATTTGATGTGAAATGGGGCACATTTTATGGGCTATCATAATTTGCGTTCCATGGGAGCCCAAGGGTTACAGGAATCAAAATTGCTTATGCAGCCCGTAAGATAATGCTACAAGGAAGCCCATGAACAAATTTGGTTGTGGTAGGATAAGAAATGTAAGAGATATATACTTGTAAACACAGCTTACACGCAAACCTTGATGTGGGACACCGACGCCGACCCCGGGGTGATTACATAAGCTCTCTTATTCTTCGAAAAGTC
Organism: Cyrtodaria siliqua; assembly: GCA_037043455.1. NCBI lineage: Eukaryota > Metazoa > Mollusca > Bivalvia > Adapedonta > Hiatellidae > Cyrtodaria > Cyrtodaria siliqua. The sequence goes on from JAWPHD010004961.1 coordinate 168,589, forward strand.
GAGCTAAAAATGATATTCCATTAATATTTCTAATGATTCACGCCTTTTTACACCAGTTTGCATGAGAACGCGAAGACGACATTACGTCTTTCAAATAAAACAAGGGGCCAAAGAGGCCCGTGGACGCTCTACTGGCTAACATGGCTCTTATAACATCAACGAAGCGAGTGACTGCCATTTACTTTTTTTGGAAAGTTTCGGGCAAAAAAACAGCTTTTTAACTAAATCAAGGGCCATAACTAAAGAATCTGGTAAAGTTTGGTAAAGATCAGATGAAAAATGAAGGCCCTACTGTATTAACGAGGCAAAATATAGAATTTTTAACTAAATCAAGAGCCATAACTCCTCTGTTACTGGTCCGACTGGTCCAACATAGAGCAAAAAAAAAAAAAATGAAGAAAAAAAAAATCAATTTAAAGAAAAGAAAAATCAAAAAAAATAATCGATAAATAAAAAAAAAATAAAAAAAAAAACATTAAATTAAAAAAAGGAAAAAAAAGGAATTAAATGAAATAAATAAAAAAAAAAAAAAAAAATAAATAAAACAAGAGGTCAATGACCTTGAAGCTCTACTGATTGATTTTGATTTCAGGAAGAAGTCGTTACAGACTTGTTTTTTGGAAAATTATTTTTAGCCGTGGCGGCCATCTTGAATTTCCGGCCGACCTGAAATTTTGTTAGGATCAATTAGACATCAAGAGCAACATTCCTGTGAAGTTTCATGAAAATCCGTCAAGTATTTTCAGAGGAGTAGTCGCTACAAGTTTTCATTATATAACTCTATGTAAACAGGATCGCCACTGGCAGCCATGTTTAACGTCGAATCAAAATAATGTTCGACTTGGATAACCATCATGTCATGCTGATCATTTTAGAAAAAGTCCCATATCAATATCACTTATAGTTTTCAAGAAGTAGTCGCTACAAACTTGTATTTTGAAAATCTATTTTTAGCCATGGCGGCCATCTTGAATTTCTGGCCGACCTCAAATTTTGCTAGGATCAATTAGACATCAAGAGCAACATTTCTGTGAAGTTTCATGAAAATCCGTCAAGTATTTTCAGAGGAGTAGTCGCTACAAGTTTTCATTATATAACTCTATGTAAACAGGATCGCCACTGGCAGCCATGTTTAACGTCGAATCAAAATAATGTTCGACTCGGATAACCATCATGTCATGCTGATTATTTTAGAAAAAGTCCCATATCAATATCACTTATAGTTTTCAAGAAGTAGTCGCTACAAACTTGTATTTTGAAAATCTATTTTTAGCCATGGCGGCCATCTTGAATTTCTGGCCGACCTCAAATTTTGCTAGGATCAATTAGACATCAAGAGCAACATTTCTGTGAAGTTTCATGAAAATCCGTCAAGTATTTTCAGAGGAGTAGTCGCTACAAGTTTTCATTATATAACTCTATGTAAACAGGATCGCCACTGGCAGCCATGTTTAACGTCGAATCAAAATAATGTTCGACTCGGATAACCATCATGTCATGCTGAATATTTTAGAAAAAGTCCCATATCAATATCACTTATAGTTTTCAAGAAGTAGTCGCTACAAACTTGTATTTTGAAAATCTATTTTTAGCCATGGGGGCCATCTTGAATTTCTGGCAGACCTCAAATTTTGCTAGGATCAATAAGACATCAAGAGCAACATTTCTGTGAAGTTTCATGAAAATCCGTCAAGTAGTTTCAGAGGAGTAGTCGCTACAAGTTTTCATTATATAACTATATGTAAACAAAGATGGCCACTGGCAGCCATGTTTAATGTTGAATCAAAATAATGTTCGACTCGGATAACCATCATGTCATGCTGATCATTTTAGAAAAAGTCCCATATCAATATCACTTATAGTTTTTAAGAAGTAGTCGCTACAAACTAATTTTTAAAAATCTATTTTTAACTGTGGCGGCCATCTTGAATTTCTGGCCGATCTGAAATTTTGCTAGGATCAATTAGACATTAAGAGCAACATTCCTGTAAAGTTTCATGAAAATCCGCCAAGTAGTTTCAGAGAAGTAGTCGCTACAAGTTTTTACTATATAACTCTATGTAAACAAAGATGGCCGCTGGCAGCCACGTTTAACGTCGAATCAAAACGCTTTTTGATAAGGACCAACATCATGTCATGCTGATCATTTTAGAAAAAGTCCCATATCAATATCACTTATAGTTTTGAAGAAGTAGTCGCTACAAACTTTTTTATTTTAAATTTATTTTTAGCCGTGGCGGCCATCTTGAATTTCCAGCAGACCTGAAATTTTTCTAGGATCATTTAGACATCAAGAGCAACATTCCTGTGAAGTTTCATGAAAATCCGTCAAGTAGTTTCAGAGGAGTAGTCGCTACAAGTTTTCATTATATAACTCTATGTAAACAAAGATGGCCACTGGCAGCCATGTTTAACGTCAAATCAAAACGATTTTCGACAAGGACCAACATCATGTCATGCTGATCATTTTAGAAAAAGTCCCATATCAATATCACTTATAGTTTTCAAGAAGTAGTCGCTACAAACTTGAATTTAAAAAATCTATTTTTAGCTTTGGCGGCCATCTTGGATTTCACATCAACATGAATTTTTGCTAGGATCAACTAGACTTCATGGGCAACATTTCTGTAAAGTTTTATGAATATCCATCCAGTAGTTTCAGAGGAGTAGTCGCTACAAATAAAAGTTAACGGACGGACAGACGGACAGACGGACGGACAGACGGACGACGGACGCCGCACCACGGCATAAGCTCTGCTGATCTCTGATCAGTAGAGCTAAAAATTAATAATAATACTATAAAAAAAGAAAATCATAAAATCTGGTAAAGTTTGCCAAAGATCAGATGCAAAATGAAGGCCCTATCGTCTAGGCTCGCGTTAACCATTCGCCAAATCGCCATATGCGAAAAGAAACCCGATCTGGCGAATGAAAATCGTAAGAAATACATATAAAATTCGCCAGACATCGGCGGTCTGGCGAATCCAAATTTCCGACCGATTTTGTCTAAAATCTCGGAAAATCCCGAATTCTAATACACAAAGCATTTCACTGTTTATAAAGCCACTACCCCGCTGGGTGTTGTTGGCTAATTAGCGACAATCAATTTGGACTGATAAACTAATTAGCGCAGTGTTTATTGAAGACCACTGTAATTTATTGTTTCTATTGCCACTGTGCGATAGACTCCGCCCACTGTTCCGCCTCTTGCTGTCAATCAACTTGTTTGTGACCCCGCGCTCAATATTATCCACATATTTAACTGTGTTATCGAGCCGGGTAAAACATTAAAAATAATGTGGCGCCCTCTCGCGGCCAGAATGGCTTTTCAAAACACAAAGTTTGCTTACGAATTAATAAGCTCGAGATGCCGTCGGTGTTTTTCGAACTTTACGATCAATGATAAGAGTAATAAGTTGTACACCCGGTAGCGATGCCGTCGGTGTTTTTCGAACTTTACGATCACTGATAAGAGTAATTAGTTGTACACCCGATAGCGTAAACTGGAACAATGGCAAGTGTGAACCGATGTTTGATCGACTGTCTCTGAATTGGGATAATTTATGGTTGAACAATCAACATGAAAAAATGCAAAAGGTGCGCTTACTCAAAATATTGAGGTACAATTTTAGAATGAAGTGGCTATTATTACTTACTCTGTGCATGATATTCGTGGTGCATGTAGCATTTCTGAATTTTGACTCACAATGCAGCGCGATCTTTCTAGCTCCTTTGGAACTACTGTTAGTTGAACTTGTTTTATATGCCTCAGCTTAGCCTTACATTTTTAAATATATTTATTTTATTTGAATTTCTATGAATGTAAGTAGGCCTATATTTAAATACATTTAATGAAAATACTAAATGGTCTAATCAATGGTGACAAGAGTCTGTATTTTTATATTTTCTTATATGCATGCATTCATTGTCCTTTTTTAAATTTCAGTCGACATTTTTAAAAAAGTAAAATAGCATTAAATTAAATACAATTTTTAAAACTTTTTGAATATTGTACAGCTCCGATTGTAATTATAAGTAATTGTAAGCACTAAAGCAGAATGCATATGATGTGGACATATTCATACCTATACATATAGGTTAATAAAGCATACTTTTTTTAACTTACTATTGATGTGTACGCAAACGCGAAGTTTTAGCACCTAAATATCTAGGCAAAAGTCTGGCTAAAGACATTCTAATCTGGCTAAAGGAATTTTTAGAGCTTTAGCCAGATTTGGCTAAAGGGTTTAAAATCCTAGCGCTAGCCTAGATCGTATCTGGCTGATTTTCGAACTTGACCGAGCTTTCTTGATATTAACAATATGTTAAAGTTTGGTAAGGATCGGATGAAATATGAAAGCCATATTGTCTTAACGAGGCAAAATATAGGATTTTTAACTAAATCAAGGGCCATATCTGGCTGGTTTTCGAACTTGTCCGAGCTACATGTATCATTGATATTAGAGCTATCATAACAATCTGATAAAGTTTGGTAAAGATTGGATGAAAAATGAAGGCCCTATCGTCTTAACGAGGCAAAATATAGCATTTTTAACTAAATCAAGGGCCATAACTCTGCTGTTACTCGTCCGATCTGACTGGTTTTCGAACTTGTCCGAGCTTTCATTGATATTAACAATCTGCTTAGGTTTGGTAAAGATCGGATGAAAAATGAATGCCCTATGGTCTTAACGAGACAAAAGTTGACAGACAACTCGCCATCCCATAAGCTCTGCTTGGCCAGTACAGCTAACAATGAACTCTTCATTAATTTCCGTAATCATTATTCCCTAGTGGTGGAATCTGACGACGACGTCCGTAAAACAAGGAGGAGTGTGTGGGGTAAACAAAAACATTGTTTTGTATACTTTAAAGAAGAAAGATTATCTAAAATGCACCTTTTTCACCTTTATCTGTGAAAAAAAATTACCCCAGAGATACCTACTTGTCGCAAATAGGCGCGTAACAAGCGTTTGCAAATTATTTTGCAAACCCGGTTTGCATATTGGCAAATCCAGTTCTTGAATTTCAGCCTAGTACAATGGTAAGCCGAGAGCGTTTCGCTTAGTTGATTGCCACTACGAAAAGTTTTACCATTAAGTATGTGATTTGTAAATTCCTCACTCAGCATCAAAGAGTAAAGTTTGGGCTTCGCATAAGCTGTACTGTGCATATACCATAATCTTATCTTTTTTTCTCTCTACAGATATATCCTTCTGTACTATCGTAATGGTAGCCTCTGTGACTATAATTTCAGGGCCTTTTTTTACCTTTCTTTTAATAGCAATGCAAAACCCGATAGATGGCGCCGTGTAAGCTATATTTAGAATTTAGGAATATCCCAACCTGGAGTTGGATACGTCAAATTACGCACCTTTTAAGCGCTAATATACTTAACAAGAGCTGTCGGAGAATAAATTATATAGCTAGTATATACCACCAGAAAACAAGGCTAAAACAATGTGGGGTGGGGTTGAGGGCGCAACATAGCTATGTGTAAGAATTGATCAAAACTACAGAGAAATATATAAAAAAAAATCAAGTTTTGAGTGGGTGGTGGGGGTGGGGAGAGGTGGTAGGGGTAGTAGCGGCGGTGAAGGCAATATATATGTGTAAAAAGCTATGTAATAATTCACCAAAACAACACAAAAATATGTAAAAAGAAATAAATGAAAAATCGAGTTTTGAGTGGGGACGGGGGAGAGGCGGGGGGTGGGGA